>JAVTVY010006326.1:0-41113 GCA_036873755.1 Hanleya hanleyi
AATGTCAAAGGGCAGGTAGGTAGGCCAAAACAGCATCACCAGGGTCCAATCAGCCAGGAGTATATAACCGATCCAGTGAAAAGAGCCCAAGTTCTGTACAACAGACTGCCAACATTGATAAGGAAGGCAAGATAATTTCCTAATGTCATATATACCATTCCATTTGTATGGTACAAGGAAGTACATACATATATTTCCTATTGCCTCTGAACATTAAGCGAAGATGTCATATATTTCATCAATAAATTGTAGCCCAAAAAATCATAAGTAATGATGACAAATGCAGGATGGTATATTATCAGTTTTGATGTTTCTTTGAGGGGGCATACGAACTGTTTACATGGTCAGTGTGGGGAATTGTTATCGTTCGTGCCTAACTATTTAATAAATCTTTCTATTGTAGGCTAGGGAATTATACGCGATGACGCATACCGAATTTCTCTTCGGTTTCAAAACGGAACTGGGGAGACGATTCAAAGAGCACAGTACTGCATGTGACATTAGTGTTGAAGATCTTGTTGACGGAGAGGGTGTGCCAAAAGTAGGCAATAAACAACCAACTCAGACAGGTACTAAACAATTGATATGCTATTTTGGTTATCGTCAATACAGTGGTTGCGGTAAACAATGACATATATGCAATACCCCGATTGAAGTCGGTGAGTTTGGTAGTGTGTAAGTTAACTTGCTTAAGGGATTTATTAAGGGTCTAACAAGTGCTAATTATATCAAAGGAGACGGCGGCCAGGTCACATTGGACTCTCCACTTGGATAATCCAGTCTGAAGTAATAGTTATTTTATCATTATGTCAACCACTATCAGATGCAGGACAGACAGCGCCAGTGGCGGATGAACCAGTGGAGCCAGTGGAGCCAGTGACAGAGGAACAAGTGGAGCCAGTGGCGGAGAAGCCAATGGGCGATTCCACGACAGAGAGTGAAAGTTGCTCAAATTTCAAACTGCTAGGATTGGAACATCTGTTGAGTTTTTGTATCAACCAGTGCCTGAACTAAGACAAAATGAAGTTTTTGTCATTGACTGGTCCACATTCTAGAAAAAAATACCATTAAAATACCTAGCAAACTCGGACAGCCATAAAATGTGATTTTCTAGTAGGCTTCAAATTAAGATGTAAAATCTGAAGTATTCAACTCAGTTTGGTTATATCTGATGTTAGTAACTAATAACCATGTATTCTAACATGCAAACTTGCCAAATTTGTGAAGTTGGCAAGACTATGTCGTTTTCACTCAATATTCAATCCGATTATCGCAATGTAACTTACGTGACAAATTTTCATGGGTCATTTTGTCAAGAGATAATATAGGCAATTGATATAAAAAAAACTCTTCCCTCAATGAAACTACCTTATGTCCACTAGGAACATCCACCTCTTAACTTGGTAAAAAACAAATAGTTGAATAGAAATTTAGGTGAGTGAAGTTAAACTTGTCACGTAAGTTACATATACAAAACCATGTAAACTAGGAATAATTTTTTTGTCAAAAGCAAATCCAACTATTAAGTATTTCTAACTTTGTTACCACTAAAAGTATACTATTAGGATATCCTAAACTGTCCTTGCAGACAAGTACAGCGTCCAGTCCCATAAATAATTCCAATGTTTTCACTGAAAATATGGTAATGAGTTAGATAATTAATTAGAAAATAATGAACAGTTAAGTATCCCAGAAATTGTTCTTCCTGTATATTTACATCGTATTATTCAATTTTTAAACATTTCTGCAAGTATTTCCTGAATAAATAGTCCAGAAACCCATCCCATGTAACTTACGTGACGCACATTTGTAACTTACGTGACACTGGTTAACAATCTTTATAAACCTTGTGGTGAAATATGGCAAGGTGACTGATGGCAACTATACTCATACCTACTGATTCATTGTTCAAGCTATCACTATAGGTGAGAACTTTTAAGATTCTTCCATCCAAATCAGAGAAATTTTAACATACGTCAAATGACCCAAAACTACCCTAATTCTCTGAGTAACTTACGGGACACTTTTTTAATTAATCCCAGATGCTAATTAGTTTCACTGAAATTAATGAAAAACCCATTCAAATTATAAGAAATACTTTTATTTAAGTTATTTGTTTTGTTACTGGTGTAGTCATGGCTGTTAATTTTGTCAAATGTTACAAATACATCCCCATCGGGAATGAAAATGTAACTTACGTGACATGGAATCGCCCCAATACAGGATGATCAGCAAGATGGCGATGCAGGAGTGAGCTTTCCTTCCCCCTCCCCGCCAAAGAGACGCAGGATGGTCGATATGGAGGAGGAGGTCCAGACAGGACTTCGGCGAAGCGCCAGACAGGGCAAGACAAAGGGCAACGGGAAGGGAACTGGGAAGAGCACCGGGAAGGGAACATCGAACCAAACAACAGCAGGAACATCAGCGGCTAGTGGTCGTGGGGGAGACCGCTGCAGAATCTGCGGCAAATTGTACGCAACAAACACTCAAACAACGGAGGTGTGGGTAGGTTGCGAACATTCAAACTGTAATTATTGGTCGCATTCTGCATGCAATGGCTATATGTGCAAGAAAGAAAATGCATTGAATGACGTCAAATATATCTGTCCAGCCCACCGACACCTTCACTTGCATAAATATCTTAAATAATCTTAATAATAATTTGACGATGAATGACACAAAAATGTCTTATGTTGTTTGATCGCTCTCTAAGTAAGGAAATAATCAATAATCAACCTACCTCTACATTTAAGGGTAACTTGAGTAAACTATATATATATATATATATATATATTACTCATCCGTATCTTCTTCATCAGAATCAGAATCTGTTGGAAAAGTAGTGCATGGTGTAATGATATGACAAACACGGGCAACTCTTTCATAAATTGGAGAGAATCATTGAAGAATCATTAAAACAATATCGTTTAACGGGTTACATGTCACTCGTTAAATTGTATTGCATATACCATTACGAGTATTTGCCCGTCATTTCTGGCGTCCAATACAGGTGATCACGCTTTTTCCCCTGTAATTTGCATTAATGATAATGATACTCACCCTCATTAACATCACACGACAGGCTGTCTTTCTTCATATAGACTTCCCTCAGGAAGGAGATATAACTGTCCTTGGTGAGAGATTTCACCTCATTGTGCCATTGGAGTTGGTATTTGTTGGCCTGATCTTCCAACCCCATGCTTCTAATCTCCTCAACTGTCTGCAGGATTCGAGTAGCCAACTGTGCCTTGGTTTGATTAGCAACATCCAAATATTTACATCTGTCAGCAGAGAATACAAATATGGGGACCAGATGACATCCTTTACCAGGTACTCCAGTCTTGGCCGCCTCATCCATATATATGTCCCGGTTCCCCAAGCCTTAAAGAAATTCGCAACATAAGACACCAGATGAGTATACACTGTACATTGTAGGATATAGTTCTTCTTTGTCATAATTTAAAGCACAAGGCAAATTATATACTGATACTTACAGAACGACAAGCTGGACACAACTTCTGCGTCAAGAGGGACGCCTCCAAGTGTCGTGTGCACCTTTTCCTGTTGAGGGTCGCTCAGATAAGCTGAACTTCTCAGTCGACATCGCCAATGCACAGTTTCTTTTCTTAAGTCAGCATGGTATAAGGAAGGATCGATGTGTTTAACTGAGAAAATCCCATCCATGTAATTTCGAATCTGTTGGTGATAAAAACAAATCATTCTCATAACATCTCCACAGTCCAAATAGTAGGAAGACAGGGTAACGCATGATACACTATCCCATTACTTAATTGTACTCGTTTGCTATTGCTAGAATAAGAAAGTTACGGAATGGAGACTTTCAATTTCAATTATAAAATATAGCCGCCAGCGGCAATTACCGGGTTGCAAGTATTCGGCGAGTATGACAAAATTAGACCCGCCATAATAATTAAGGTATATTAAGGTCCATGCACTGTTAAAAGGATGTGGTCAATTTGACCATAAATGTCCTAGCTAAGACGCGACAGACCATAAATTTTGTGGTCAAATCGTTGTTTGACCATGGCACTAGTGCTTCTTCTGGCCACACTTGATATGGTCTGTCTTGTCTGTACGATATCGTTCTAACAGTAATTATGAAGTGTATTCACCTTTTCCAGACGTTCCTGATTTCGATACACACGCAGCCATCTGTGCTCCTTTGGAATACCGGGTGGAAGCCACATTTTCGTTCTTCGATTCTTTGCCTCAAGAATGAAGTCTCCACCTTCACCCTTGCTGGGATGGCCGGAAACGGAAAAGGATTCATTGCTGTTGATGAATGTTAGAACTTCGGCTGGCGCTAGAATTCTGCACTTCAGATCTCTGTACTCTATCTCTTGATACGTGGTCATGTGCAAACCGTAGAACAAACTTGCAAACTTTGTTCTACCTGCGAGCATGTGGTTGGAGTTGTTTCGTCTTATGCCCTCTCTAAAGGTGAACAACGCCAACACATAAGTGAAGACAGAGTCGATCAGAAAAAGAACGTTGGGGTTCTTCACATTTTTCACCCACGAATTGAACCCGCTTACATCAGGAACCACCTGTTGAGACATGCACATTCTTACGTAAGCTAATATGACTTCATCTGCGGTTCCGAAAAAGAATATTTTCAGGATCTGCCAGGATTTATGGTGGTCGAAAGCTTTCTGGCATGCTGTGAGCGCCTTCAAGGAACGAAATCCAAGCATCTTAGCAAGATCAACCAAACCAACCTCCCACAACAGCTTGAAACACGCCCTCACCATATTTATCTCATAATGCCCGGGTCCGGGCAAGAGAAGGATGTTTTGGAGATGTTTTTGTTCTTCTATTAGGCGGCAACCCAGAACGTAAGGGGAACCATCGCCTCCGACAATTGTCCACTTTCGATCCTTCCCGACACAGGTTTGCTCGGCGATGTGAAGAAGGACTTTTTCAACAGCGTCATATGAGCATGGGTTTTTAAATACGGGATCACCAACTGTAACTTTACAGGGGCTCGGCGCATGTGCGTGGGGAATAGTGGCATACTCGTCACAACCAGTATCTCCGGGACATATTGGGGTATCCGGACAACCTCCCCACAGCGCATGCTCCATTTCGCAGGCTCCAATAACATCCCTGCCTCCAATAGCGGAAGTTGACCTTTACTGCGTTGCTATGACGTATAGGGGAAACCAACCAACGCACGGTTCAGTTTGAATCCGACCAAACGACTCCTTTAGTGTTGCACATGAGCGAACTACTTTTCATATGCTCTGTCCAGATAAACACGGAAAATGATCTCCAGATAATTCTTTTTAACGCTAGGTCAACGGAGGTATTATGCAGAATTGAAAAGTAATCAAAATTTTCGTTAAACATCTATTTTACTATATATGATGTCACTTCCGGCGATGTGCGCGAAGGCCCCGAATCCGGTCCAAAAATCAGACTGGTGGCTGGGGTGTTTTTTGACCCCCAGCGAGGTGGTTGGTATCCGCATTCTTCTACTCGTCGAGAATTGCTCGCCACAACAGAGCGAACGCTTGTCGATTTATGACAAAAGTGTGACCTGTCATAGACCTGGAAGGCGGACTGCGCAATAAACTGTTAAATTAAAACCCAGGAACTCTAGCTATGATATAGTGTATATCGAGTGTTGGGGCGTGGCAACCCCTATCACGGAGTGGGATCTGATTTATTATATAACAACAACAACAATTAATCAACACAAATTAAATTAGACTGTCAGCTGAATGTTTCCCATCCAATACATAGATTGTGATGGTACACAGATTCAATATAAAAAGCTTTTTAAATTACAAAAACATCCTCATCAATGGGATAGCCGATGAAATTGACACGAAACATTCAGAAGTAGAACAGTCCCTATTTGCCGACGATTCTGCCCTCTGGAAAACCGCACGTTCCATAAAAAAAACTCACAGGTATAATGCAAAAAACGCTAGATACAATTAGCGGCTCGGCGGATAAATGAGGCTTAAAATTTTCCGCTCTCAAAAGAACGGGTATTATATTCTGAAACAGTAAACACATTGACGTTAAACTATCACTAGGAGGTCAGAAAATTGAATTCAAAAATAGTTTTGAATATCTAGGTATGATCACATGGAAAGACCACATCGATCAACTATTTCTTCGGTGCAATAAAGACCTGAACCTCATGAGGTGTGTCTGGGACAAACTGGGGAGCGAGTAAATATAGTTTGATAAAATTATACCAAACTCTTATTAGGTCAAAAATAGATTACGGGTCCATCGCCTACCAATCAGCATGTAAGACACAACTGAAAAGAATAGACAGCATCCAATATCCTAAACGAGGCTCATTGACCTCTGTTTGACCTCTTGTTTGTGGAGGATTTGTGGAGGGTGTCAAGGTCATTGGGTGCAATTGACCTGTACTACCTCCAACACAGGAGAGTTCCAATTGTTGCAGGAAATGTATTCATCCGCGGTGATGCGGTCTGGCGGTGATGCGGTCGGGGGAAAAAAGCTTCCGCGGAGAAAAAGTAGTCCCCAGAATTCAAATACGCTGCATGGTCCGATGGGGTCGAGTGAGGTATCAAAGTGAAGCATTTGTGAAGGGGCATCTGATGGGGTGGGTGTGGGGTTGGAATATCGTCATTCTGCGCATGCGCGGTGGACAAAGTGTATGGGAATAGACGTTTTGGGGTCTAGGGGCGGGGGCCCTAATGGGTCGATGGAGTCGTATGAGGTATCAAAGTGAAGCCTATGTGAGGGAGCATCCAACTTTTCCAATTCACACGTGTCCGGTTAACTATCGGACCGTCTTAATCCTATCTGGCCTGGGCTTTTTGGGACCTGTCCAGGCCTGGAGGGGGGGCTAGCAGCAGGGGGAGTGAATAGACTATTTGTGGGGGGGAGGTGTGGGGGAGCGGGGAGCTTCCCAAGGGGGGCGTGGAGTAGGTAAGGGGGGGAGCACATGGAGGGGGAGCGGGGGGAGACTCTGCCGCGGATGCTGGGCGCATATCCTGTAGAGCCTCGGGACGGCCCACCACCCTTGCCGGCCCAGGCTCTACGCCGCAACCACCTATTAAACATACAGAATCGATGGAGATACCAGAGATACGATGAAGGGTAAACACACATGTCAGTGGCTTACATTGAGCTCCACGGAGCTCTGTGGTCGGAGTTGTCTGGGGGATCACTGTAAGGTCCACCTTGCTCGGCTCCGGAGGGGCAGTGGCACAAAGCCCTGCCTCAGGTGCGGGGTAGGTGTTTATAACCGCCTCTCACTGTGCCGAGGCTGCGGATATGTTAACGAAATAGTTAAGGCCTGGCAGCAGAAGCAAAGGATCTTTCAGGCTGAGTTTCGACGCCTGGCTAGGATTGATGGCATGTGAATTCCATTTAGACAATACATTAACATGGTGTATACCCATACGCGGAGTATACCCTACAGTGATGCCATGTGAATTCCATTTAGACAATACATTAACATGGTGTATACCCATACGCGGAGTATACCCTACAGATGAAGACAGTCAAAGAGCTCCGCGCATTAGCAAAGCAATATGGTCTGCCTTCCAAGGGTAACAAACCCGACCTCATTTGGGCGATCGCTGAGGCCCGCGCCGCCGAGTTTCTAAAGAGAATCGCTCGAGCGCGTAAAACTGGAAGGCTTCCCGCCCTTCGAGGTGATATGGAAGACTTCCGTAAGAAAGGACAGCGCACCAGTGAGCTGCGGCAACTCGACGACGAGGTCACGGCCTCGCTGCGAGCCAGAGCCTATGCGCAGCGGGTGCAAAAGAAACCTACCGAGCGGCTCCCGCACCTGCGGCGAATCACGGAAAGAGGTCTGTCTAGGAGGAAGTGGCCCAAGTCTCTAGCCAGTCGGATCGGCCGGGAAGGTCCTGAGATTCTTGCAAAAATGCCAGCCCCTGAAAGGCCATTCCTCGACCTGGACACTCAGGTTCCTCCCCCGGTGCAGCTCCCGGCCGACGAGCAGTGGGTTGCTATAATTTTTGATGCCAAAGACGAATTCGAAGTCGACGGCGCCACCGCGGTCTTCTCCACATGGTGCGTTATGGAGCCGCCGGGCATCGACGACGTTTTCGAAGACAAGGACGCCATTATTACAAGCGTCTATTCCGTCATTCATAATCCAGCCGTCGTCCATTAGAGAATATCCGCGTCCATAATCTAAAGACCTATTCCATTTTTCCACATAACAGTATTAGCACCAAATTCAAAAAGACAATCATAGTATACATAAACATAGGCTTGTTTCCTGCAAGAGAGAAGCGGTCAACAGTTTTCAATGATGCCGGCAAGACATCATGATGTTCCAAAAATATCAAATCCGTATCGCTGATCAGTATTCTTAATCCATAATATTCGTTATAGATTCGTCATCTAAAAAAAAAAAATATCTCAGTCACGCTTTGATTGTGACTGTTCATATGAGTACCATGAGGATCTTGAAGTACATGGGTTCACACGGCCCCTAGCCCCGGGTTAAGCTGAATTAGACACAATTTACGAAACGTAGCGCCATAGATCTTGCACGCTACGTTCGTATTTTGCTATCAGCATGCGATATGTATCGCCAAATTTGAGAAACTTTGAGTGGAGGCGCTTGGTGGAATAGCCCTGTTTTATAAGTTTCTGCAACAATGTTTTGTGACGTTGATTAAGATCATCACATTTAACACAGGATCTAGCAAATGCTACTAAGCGAGATATGTATACGCCATATGCAGGTCCCACTGGAATATTACTATCCAAAAAGGGATAGTTTACGATGTCGAAATTGTAATCATCTCTTTTGTCATAAAGTCGACGAGAGAGAATGCCCGCTTCATTTTTATAGAGATAGAGATCTAAATAAGATGTGCCTGTAGGGCTATCTGTAGTTTCCTTCAAATCCAGTGAAGGTGGATATATATCCTTCACTGCGTCATTTATATAGCGATTATCCACAGCGAGAAGATCGTCTATATAGCGTTTGGTGACTGAGAAGGAACGGGCTTTGAATGGATCGGTTTTTGAAAGCGCCTGCATATAGTCATATTCATAAGAGAACAGATACAGGTCGCCAACAGGGGTGCACAATTAGTACCCATTGGAATACCTATATGCTGCTGATATATTGTGTTGCCAAATTTCACATAGATATTTTTAATGAGAAATTCAAGCAACTCTATAAACAAAGAAACATCCCATGAATGATATCTCTTGTATGTAGTCGAGCTAAAGAATGCTTTATGGCTTCCGACATTAATATATCTACGATCAGTTTTCTTGAACACAGATACTATTAATGAACTTAGACGGTCAATAAGGTCCTGATGAGGGATTGTAGTATAGAGAGTCGAGAAATCCTATGTGGATACATGTCTGTACGGTATGTGAGCTTTAGCATCAAGCTCTTCCGTAAGACATTTTGAGTTTTTCAATATCCACATACATTCAACGCCAGAGTTCTTAGAAATAGTGGCGCAATACCTTTCCCAAAATGCTTTTACCTCCTGAAAGGCCCTCGTCAATAGGGTTGAAAGAAGCTTGGTGGTGCAGCGTCTAGAACCAGCTATGAAGACAAGAGAGCAGCAAGGCTCCTCAGGGCCCTACCTGGGGATGAATATATCATGAGGATAAAGTTCCTGCGTCGTCTAGATGAGATGCGGTGGGTCGTGGAAGACAAGTTCGACCCAGTGAGGACTGAGAGAAAGAAGGGACAGGATGTGGTCGTGCTCACCCGAGTCACTGCGCCCGGTGTTCTGACCGGCATCGACAAGGTCTACTACAATAATGCCTACCCCGTCACAGCAGTCGTTTACGGCCTCTATCCGCTCAGAGAGCCAGACCCTGCTAATTTGGCCCCGATGAGAGATGGCGACCTCAACTGCGTTGCGCAAAGAGTGGTGGAGCATTTCGAAGGTGCCCTCATGGGTCAGGGCCTTACCCCCACGAGAAGGCAGAAAATACAGGAGTGGGAGGAGAGGGTCCATGACAGAGGCGCCACGGTCGAGGACATTGCAGGGCTTGAGAAGGTCCTCAAGCGTGCATTTATCCTGCGGGACATTGCCGGCGAGGACGTCTACAACAGCGGCAAATATGGTGGAAGTGAAAAATTTCACTATCGGCCCATAGAACTTATCTGCCACAACGGCCACGCCTGGTCCAAAGACCTGCACTTTCCCGCTACCAGACAGGTCTACATCTACGAGGGCGACGTGTGGAAAGCAATCAGAGATGCAACTCAGGATGAGCCACTAGGTGTCTGGCTTCTCGGCGGTGGAGATAAACAGCTCAACGTCGACCAGTTTGTGCTCCAAGACGGTCGCACCTTCCGAACGCAGGAGGCCCACCATTTACTCCAAGAAGCCTGTGCCATATTGGGCGACGAGGCCCTGGCCGACCGGGCCTTCGGCGTGAACCACGCAGCCAGCATCATGGCAAAAGAGCACAACGGCTGGAAGCCGACCCCGTCCGGCCTCCTCGACGACATCCAGAAGGCCTGTGTGGAACACGGCCATGGCGGGCTGTGGAATGCAATGGACTACGATACGAGGGACATCGTCAGCATTGACATGAAAGCCTGTTACCCCGCCAGCTTCCGAGGAAAAGGTGAGGCTAAGCCATATTTCGAGCGGTTTGGGCACCCCACCCACCGCATGACCCGTGTTTCGATCCACGGCCCCCTTCCTTAGGATATCGGCACCGGCTTTGCCGAGGTCCAGGAATGGGAGTTCGAAGAAAAAGTCCACCCGTCATCCCCGCCTGGTTCGGAAGGCATTTCGCAGAGCACGGCTGGGCCCCAACGCCCCTGCTTGCCTTTCTTACAGAGTCTGGTCTCCTGAAAAACCTCAAGGTCTGTGAAGCCATTATCGCATTCAAGAAACAAACTGAGGTCTGGCTTCCAGAGGACCGCGACCAGGGCTGCAGCCTCATCGGAAAGTTCACACGGGGTAGCAAAGCCGATGGCAAAAGACTAACCCGGAGGCTTGTGACCGACCAGGGTGAGCTGGACTTCCTCGTGAGAGACACCCGCCGAAGCGGCACCCTGGTTGGCGCGCCCAAAAGATGTCCATTAGGCCACATTCTAACATATTACGACGGCTCGCAGCCCCAGTACACCCACTTGAGGGCCAGCATACTTGCCTATGCCCATATAAACCTCGTCGCTATGCTGCAGCGTTTCGAACCCGAGGAGGCTGTCCGGGTGGCCACCGACAGCCTCTATATCCAGAAGACCGCGCTGCACAAGCTCGGGGGTGTCGAGGCTTACGTAGCCCCTAAACACTGTGACTGTGGATCGGAATGGTGCCCATGTTGTCTGCTCAATGAACCATACCTATCACCAGTATCCCCAGTCCTCAAAGCCCTAAAAAATCGCATCCGCCTAAAGACTGACAAGGTCCAGTGCCAGGAGATGCGAAAGGCACTCCCGTGTTGCCTAGGGTGGGACCGGTTTGTGGAGCGGTGGAGGCCTGAGGACCTTATCCTAACCAGCCGCCAGACGGTCCGAGACGGGGCTCAGGAGCTGTTGCTCCAGAGACACAAGGAAAAATTCCCAAGAAGCCCCTGTACCGCTGCTATACCACCCCAAAGACAGCAGGAAACAGAATATAATGGTCACCATACCAGGCACAGATCGAAAAGAAGAGCTCGTCCTCAATGACGTCGAATATGTCACAAAGGAGGCTGTGGAGCGGGCGATAAAATCTGATGACTGGCGCCTCGGCTATGCGCTGACAGTACATTCTTCGCAAGGTCTCACCATCCACAATCCGCAGAAGGTCTGGATCATCGACGACTATCTCCAGTGGTCCAACCTAGTATACCTGGCCGTGTCCCGTGTGGAGTATATGCACCAGCTTGAACGGGTAACCTGTCCACCAGTAAAGGGTACTGAGGTCAGGCAACCCACAGAGCACGACATTAGGAAGGCCATCCAGAAGAAGCTTGTGTCCTACAAGTGCCAGGACCATGCTAAAAGCCATGGTTTCAATCTCAAGGTGGACTACGTCCTGCGGCTCAAAGAGAGCCAAGAGAATCGCTGCGCTGCGTGCAGTATCGAACTGCTGTGGGCCTGCGAACCCAAGGACACGCAGCAGTTCAGTGTAGACAGGCTGAATAACAGCAAGGGGCACTGCAAGGGAAATGTGCGCCTCTGTTGCCTAGAGTGCAACCGAAAACGAGGGGGTGCGGTACTCAGCGAGCAAGTACGCCATCCGGCGGCAGCTGAGTATCAGGAGGCACCACAAGGAGCTCTTCCCGGACAAACCCACGAGCAGGACCATCTCGCAGATAATACAGGACAGGCTCATCAGGCTTGGTGACCGAGCGTCCAAGCCGGTACACCTGGAGGGACCACACTGGATCAGTCGCGCGACGTCTTCCACCCTCCAGCTCGCCATCCTGGTATAGGTACCGAACGCCAACACCAGAGGGAAGCTTTTCCTCTTTGAGACCGATGGGGCGAACTGCAACAACAGAAGAAGGCTTTTGTGTCACAGCCACAAGCTTGATGGCATCCTTAGGCTTCTTACCGGTGAGGCGGGTCACTTCTCCGTTCAGGGCCCTAACGACGGCAGACAGTCGAGCCACCCACTCCGTTGAACGCGCCCCCGACGGAAGTCGCATCTCCTGGGCGTATTGGTGCCCAAACAACCGCTCAGCCAGGGTCCGGTTAAAGCGCTC
This sequence comes from Hanleya hanleyi, assembly GCA_036873755.1. Classification (NCBI taxonomy): domain Eukaryota; kingdom Metazoa; phylum Mollusca; class Polyplacophora; order Lepidopleurida; family Hanleyidae; genus Hanleya; species Hanleya hanleyi. The sequence goes on from JAVTVY010006326.1 coordinate 12,679, forward strand.
CACGATCCCCTGGTCCCGATGAATGTCCACACAACCGCGTCTGACAGAAACGTCATGCTTGGCCAGTAGCTGGCTCACCGCGCCCATAAATTCGCGCCCAGGGTCAACCTGGAGAAGCTTCGGCCAGCTAAGAGGGCTCCGCTTGTAGATGCGGGAGAGAGCGTCAGCGACCTCTTTGGCTTCTTTTGTGGCCAGAGGCTCGGCCTCCTTGTAGCGCGATGCCACATCTACAAGCGTGAGCGCATACTTGTAGGTTTTGCGACCACGAGGGAAGCGGTCGTGTGGTAGAAAGAGAAGGTCGGCTTGATGAACCTCGTTCGGCATCTTCACACCAAAACGCGGGCGTGGAACATGGCGAGGGCGCGGAAGATAAATCTGCCAAATGGCCTGCTTCTTGAGCCATATTCGGGCCATATCATCGGAGACCCTGGCTGCTGCGGCGAGGTTCTTGATAGCCGCTAGCCCATTCTAGTAACCGCTCGGGCTGTAGTAGTGCCCCGCGAGGCGTCGGGAAAGCTTTTTCGTTTCACGACCCATTGTAGCTGCTGTCGTGCCGACATTCCAAGAGGTGAAAGTCTCTAATACTGGGCTACTTTTAGGCTACGAGCCCCGTCACGCCCATTACTAGAATGACAAAGGCGATCTCCCGTTCTTTTTGGTTACTTGAAGGTACGTACACGTCTGAAAGACGTGGCTCTGGGCCGAGAGTGTCAAGTATTTTGCCAGTGACTTGTGAGTACTCGCGGATTGCGGCATCGACGTCATGGAATGTGCGAACGGCGTGTCCCTGTCGTCGGAGCTCTTCGTTTATCCAGTCAAGCCTTTCGGTTCGCTTTTTTGTCCATGCATCCCGTGTAGCCTGGAGCTGTTCTATAGCCTTGTCATGACGTTTCCGCTCTTCGTCAAGACCCGAACTACTTCGAAACTTTGAAAAGAGGTAATTCGACGCACTGAAGGCAAGAGCATTGGCCACAGCTCCACCCAATAGCAAGGCAATCGAGGTCATGTTTTATACGCTGTTCCGGTGCGGCTACTGTTGTTACTTCATTATTGCATACGGAAATGATCCTTTAAATGCTCGGCCCCCGTAGCTTCGGTCGGGCCGACTGGCGTCAGGCGCGCTGCCGGTCGACGATCGATTGGTTCTCTCACAAGCGGCGATCCTGAAAGTGCACGCGAGCGCAACCTGTATCCGACGAGCAGAGCCCCTGCAATTCCTAGACTGCATAGTATATAAGGAGCCCACTGTGGTCCAGCACTCCGTGCGTTTTCGACGGTCGGTTCGGTGTTGGTGGTGGTCGTCTCGGCAGCCTGTGCCATCCCTGTGGGAGCAAGACGTTCCTTGATCTCCTTGAGCTCCATCTTCAGTCGTTCTTGTTTGGTCTTTCGCGCGGCAGCGCCCTTTCGTCCCGCTTCCACCTTTTTAGGGTTCTTTTCATCAGGCGCTGTCCCTTCCTGACTGAGGGTCTGTCGAGTCACTGTCACCGGTGGCTGATTCGCTTGTGGTTCCAGTACCTCCGTCATAATCGAACGTAGACGCATATGTCCGGGGGCATGTGTGTCCAAATTGGCAGTGTTTAACAGTGGTAAGGAATGTGGTCAGGGGTGCTAAGAGCATTCCAAAGCGGTGGTATAGCTGACAGGAAGCATTGCTTAGCGCATGCTCAACGAAGGGATCATCTTCTAGGTCAGCAACGAGCTTTGACTGATTTTCAGATGGAATGGGGAGCAAAGAGCTGGCTGCCATGGCATAGAGCTGAAGTGCAGCTCTCCCCAAGGTCTTGGTCATCTTAGCTCCCAAGCGAGCTTCATAGCGAGCATACAGCTTGTCAACTTCTCCATCGTCCAGGCTTTCGACCTGGTTCGGTGTAATGACCCTCCACATGTACTCCTTGGCCTGTCCTCCGGCGGCCAACGCTGCTAGTCTTTTGCGTTTACTATCACTAGTCGTCCCGGCGGCCCCTACGGAGCTTGAGCGAGACCCTGCGGCTCCAGCTTCCGCGCCGTCGTGGCAACTAGATGTAGCCGCCTTGGCTGCACGACCGGCGGCCTCTTCTTCCAACAGCTCGTCAATAATCTCATCGCAATCCATGTTTGCTACGTGCGTGGCCCGTATCACTTGCGCGTACCGCTGGCAAAGGTTCATACTATGACTTACGTATCTCTTCAATTTCGTATATTCGTAGATGATATACAGGAAGGCTCCGAGAGTAAGAATCTGGCAAAGCAGTAGCACTTCCCACATTTACGGCCTAAACAACAACCACATATGCAGTCGGCTGGTCAGTTTTTAACAGGAGTTTTGCATGTTTTGTCTCTGCCAGCAGCGCCCTAGTTTTGAGTCGCTCATCTCTTGTTGGAATAACATCGTTCTCGCGGAGGCACTCTTCAAAAGAATCGGGGTCCTTACAGTGAAACAGGGTGCACCATCGCGTCTGCTCTCGTAGATCCTTCAAGACCGAGTTGCACTTCTGGGTCAGCACCCAAACGCTCTGCTCTGTGTGGCGGCCACTGAAGGCTAGCTCAGACAGCCTGTCTTTCTTTTTGGTTAGAGCCTTGCTTGCGGCACAGTCATCAATGATGTACAAAGTGTGTTCTCCGGCAAATAGGCGATAGAATGCTCGCAGATAGTCGTGGAGACGCTCGCCAGGGTCGACTATGTAGATCTCTGGGTCAGCCCAGACCCAATGTCGGGCTAGGTAGGTGCTGTTGTAGCGAATCGTGGGACAAAGGATGACGATGTGCTCAAAGACACCACGGAAGTGGCCTTCGAGTAGGTCAAGGGCGAAAACAGTCTTACCGCACCCTGTCTGGCCACATATAATAGCGGAGTGGGGGTCTTTGGGAAGCAGCGGTGCTGCGCCATTAATTGAGCACTTGTTTGAGTCGGCCATCCTCGATATTCATTTGTGCATCCATGACGATGTACAGATAAACGTTCAATGGGCCGGCCGGCTCTGCTTCCTTTGTGATCTGGATGGTGATACCCTCGCTGGCATTCACCACCCTTCGGCCGCTCCCATGTAGTCCGTCATCGTCCGTGACTCGCAGATCCAGCCATAGTGCATATTTTGCGGTCAGGAACTCCCCCAGGGAGACGTCTGCCAGATCCAGGTCTTTTGCGGCCATTGCAACCTCGAATTGACGTTTACTGCCGGCTGCGAACTCTTTCTTGGTCTCATCCCACAGCTGGTGCGCTCTCAGTCCTTGACTGTACAGCTGATTCGGCACCCCCTCGATGCACACCTCTACCTTCGTGATGAGCGGATTATAGAAGTCCTCAGTGTCGCGCTTCTAGGGGACAGGTTCTTCGAACAGCATAAGAAAGCCCTTCATGCTGCGAGCTGGCACGTTCACGTTGATGTTCCAGAGAGTGTCAGACTTGTTAAGTGTCAGTTTGCGGTGGCGGAGCACCCTGTCGTAGAGGATGGCTAGGCGTCCTGCATACTGGGTTCGAATCAATTTAGCGAGATCATTCTGCGTGACCATTTCGAACTCCAGGCAGACGTTTTCAATATTGTAACTGGCGGCTTCATCATCCTCTGCGACGATCACGCGACTGTAGTCGTTGAATGTCAGTTCGTACTGCAGACGATCACCAAGCGCACTTTGGTAGAAAGGCATGTGGCTATCCAGCAACTCGAAGTCAAGCGGGACAAAGAAGCGGTTGCCGTATGCCCGCGCTATGGCTTTATCTGTTTTCTTGTTTTCAGCATCCCCGGCACCAACCCGAAGCTTTGTCGTGTTCTGGGATCTGCCAGTATCTATACCCTGGTAGACTGCATTATCGCGCTCGTTGGCTGGTTTCCACAGGTCGCGATAGCAGTAGTATACGTCGGAGTCGTCAATGCTCATAACATCATTTCCGCTGATTTTGATTGTTGTCTTCCTTATGATTGCGCGGCCCAAATTCTGAACCACGGTTCGATTCACGTCGGATGATTTCAGTTCGATGTTGAAGGCGAGGCGGGCGGTCCCCGGAACGATAACATCGTTCACTCCGAGATTGGGAAAGCGCACCAGTAGCTGTTGGTTCTGACCGATAGTGCTGGGGTTGTTTGTGATCACAACTGCCTGGCGAACCCCCTTGATCCCAAGTGGCTCGCGAAGTCTGCGGTAGGGATTAAGCTTGCGACCGTATTGTGAAGAAGCCATCTTGTTGAAGTGATAAGCTGTGTCTATTCAGTATGGCTGACTATTCAATATGGCGGACTATGATGTTGATACCGGCCGTCTCGACGAGACAGAAACGAGGAACGAGGAAACGGACGATGTCGATGAAACGAGGGACGAGGAAACGGACGATGTCGATTTGTCAACAGACAGAGTGGGCCCTTCGGACGCGCAAGCGCAGGAAGGTGAGCGCCCTGTCTCTCTTCAGCGAGAGATAGTCCAGACAGCTGTCGATGACTACTACAACTACCAGGCAGAGAGGGGGCTTACTCCTAACCTAGGTAGGGATTACTCGAGGTTTGAACTCACGATTGACGGGAAGCTGCGCCTTGTGGCTTACCCCAACCTTCGTACAGGCCGACCTCTCTTCCTGTCCACGGTAGCTGGGGTACGTGGCGGTAGCAACGCGATTCGGGATGAACTAGGGTTTACAGACTGGCGCAGACAGTCATCGACAATGCTGCCCCCTCAGGCTGTGGTAGCTCTACAGACAGCGAGCGAAGAACTTGGTGGGGCTACAGCGGCGGTCGAAAGCGTTGAACTCCAGGACCTCGACGGAAGAGCCAAGGTAGCCACAGACGCTGTTGAGAAAATGGAAACGGCCTTCACGGACGCGCAAATCGATGAAGTCCTCGGCACCATGAGCGACCCCCCTTTAAATCTCCGTGAGCTGCGTGGGCTTGACAAAGCCCTCCAGACCATTCGGGGTGAGCTCACCAACAACCTGGCCAAGCTGTCAGCATTGGATGACCGCATTGCTCTCGAGGAAGGAAAACTGAATGAGACTGACGCAGACTCTCGAAGGCGCGTCGCGGAGCGTGTTCGAGAACTAAAGGATGAGCGGGCCGCCCGCCTTGAGGCTGCAACTGCCAGTCGGGAGGCTCTTCGCTCACAGATTAACAGAATCCGTGAGACGATAAACCGCGTCCTGAACGAAGACACTACCCTGGCTGAGCGACTTCGCACATTGTTCAGAGAGCAGGGGTAACCATTGTTAGCATCCTCACTGCGCTGGGCTCAGCCGTGTCCACGCTAGTGCTTGCTTTGACGGGCGGGGGCACCCCGGCCCCAACACCGACTCCTTCCAAGCCAGGCGTTCCGACGAGCGGGACTGTAAAAGAGTGGGTCAAGAAACACCTACACGCCCTCGGCCGAATCCTCGCAAAGCTTGCCGGAAAAGCCGCGGCGGCGCTGCCCGGCATAATTGGGAGCATTGTTTCCTGGCTTCTTAGCCTTATGGCGAAAACTGCTGGATGGCTTGCAGAGAATATGTTGTCCTTGGTTGTTGCGGCTGCGGGGGGGCTGCTTTATGTGGTGACTCGCGCCTGGCTAACGAAATAGCCAAATGGTCACCAGCCCAGCTACGATGACACCGACGATGATTGCGGTCTTTTCGTCGTCGTGTTGACTAGCTGGGACCGTGGAGGCAGCGACATCTCGCGAGGAGTGAACCGGCGCGGTGGGAACGGCATGATCCAGCGTCGCGGTCTTGCCGCTCGCCGTGGGAACAGCATGATCCAGCGTCGCGGTCTTGGCATGATCCAGCGTCGCGGTCCTGCCGCTCGCCGTGGAAACCACTCCTTTTTCTCCCGTATCTCCTTCTGTGTTTGGAGGAGCGACTGTTGCGTTAACGTCCGCGTTCTCGCCCAGTTTTTGATTTTCTGTTGCAACTACGATCTCATTGTTGTAACCGGCGATATGGCCTATGCGGAGCAACATGTCACTGGGCGCCATGTACAGACCGATTCCGAACACATAGTTAACTTTGGAGCCTGCATACTGCAGGACGTCTTGGTAGCGTTTTATCGCTGATGAGAGGTCAACTGGAGAGGAGACCGCATCCTCGATGTTGGCGAGAAACTGCTTCTGCGCGTCAAATGCTGTGCCCTCTCCTAAGATCCGTGTGCGCGTCTGAGCCTGGGCGCCGAGGATGGCCCATACATACGTTCGAATGGAATCATTAACACGCTCGACGCCTGCATGTGTGAAGCCCTCCGATCTGTCCAGCATGAACGTTGTCCACGCCTTGTCAGCCTCCGATCCCTGCGCAATGTAGTCAATGTGGAAGTGTTTTTTCCGGTAAGTAAACGAATGCCAGGTTGGGTCGTACGGTTTTGGAAGTCGCATGTAGCCTGCGTGTGTGGCATAGAAGAAAATCGTTCCTATGCCGCTGTTTTCGCTCTGCTGCTGTCTCCAATCGGCATGCGGCGACACCCCAAACTCTGCACAGATACGCTCATATGCTCTGCGGTCAAATGGATTGTTAAATGCCGCCCAGGCGTCGTCTTGAGGGAGCGGGGCCTGGATCTCTTTTAGGATCCGCCTGATCTGAAAGTAGACATGAAAGATGTAGAGGGCCCGGGTGTGGCTATCAGTTCGTGCGCCAGCGGCTAGGTGGTCGCTCACAGACACGCCGCAGCCGGTCGTGGCGCACCACACGGCGAAATTCAGCTGATTCTGCCAAAACTGCAAGGGATTAGAGCGCCATGCCTGAACAAGCTGGTCGCTTTTCACTTTAGGCAGGCAGTATTTCACAAATACGTCAGGAAACTGGGCCGCAAATCCACCACTTGCTGTGTTCTCTAAGTTCACCAAGATATCTTGATGAGTGAATGACGTCCCAGTAACACTCGTTCCAGCGGTGTACACCCCGCCCGCTTGGTAGGTGGCCTTTGCATTGAAGATAAAGGCGTGTCTATTATCCATGCGCAATCCTTGCTGGTTTAGCACTTCGTGTGGCCGGCTACTATGTTTGTAACACTGAGCAACATTCAAAATGGCGCAGCAGTCGACCTTACGCATGCTCTCAAGAACCAAAACGGACAATACAAAGTAGCACTGCTCGAGCTCACTTTCTACCCACTATGGGAGAACGTCCCAGCCGGAACTAGCTTCTCTGCTGGCGGAAAGCTTGTGGCTGTCCCTAGCGGTTATTACAATGTCTGTTCCCTTAATAAAGAGGTCTTCAAGCCACACGGGGCGGGCCTGGAGATAAACCATGCCACCGGTCGACTGACGTTGAAGACCGACAGTAGCATACAACTGTTTGGCCTTGCACGGCTCCTGGGATTCTCAAATCCTGATAGTATCCTGAATGGGAAAGTGCAGGGCGACAGCTTCCCCACACTAGCACCCCATAAAGAAGTGTTCGCTCACCTGGGTGAGGTGAACACATCGCACAATCTAGTGGGGAAGGCAGTCGAGACGGCTCGCACCATCACTGCATACCCTTATGTGGTCTACCCTTCCACTCTTCTCAGAGCTATAGCTGTGACCAGTGAGGGAATGAACTGCGGAAAAACCATTTCTTTCCCTGACCCACAGTATAAGTCTCTAATATCTGGCCCTATCTCACAGCTAACGTTCTCCCTGTTAGATAGTTCACACACACTTGTAAAGACTGCTTATATAAGTGTAACTTTGGGTATTCATGACAACGATGGTTGAATCCGCTGGGCCCAGATGCAGCGATTTGGCCTTAAGCGATCTCGCTGATACCGAAGGGTTTGGCGACGCGGGTCACAATGACCGCGTCTACGGATTTCAGTTAAAAAACGGCGTATACCATCGAAAGAAATTTACGCCAGGAAGATCCCCGGATGTAAGTTTCAAAGATCTTGAAGATATTAGCGCGGGAAAAACACGGACGCACGTGAAATACAGTGTAGTGAAAAAGGCAAACGGAGAATGGACTCTCGCCGAAAGTGACAATGTGGGCTGTCTCATTGACCTTAATGTGGTCGAATCAGGAGTACAGGTCGATAAATTCGGGTTTGTGAGAAAGGTTTTTAATCGAGGCACGGCATTCCTGTCCTACAGTCCGGTTGAAAACAACGTCAAAGTTCACCTCAAGGACTGGAAATTCTATTTGAGGAGCACTGGTCCTCGAGGGGCTCTAGTAATAAATACGTCGTTACCTGCCCTGTTCACTCTTCCTTTAGACTCAACTATCGTTGCTGCAATACTATTACCGCCCGCTCCCGCTCCCGATAGATTGGTGGACATACTACCAGATCTCCAGATCAAGTGGCTTGACAAGCACGCTGATCGAGAGTTGCGGATTTTCTTTGGTCTTAACGCAGTTAAAAAGCCTGTCGTGCATCTGTCGTTAGAGGGTGTAACTACAAAAGTAGGAAACGATGTTACAGTGGCTAGCATCTTCCTAGCTGAAGGCGTCAGCTTAAAATCTCTCAAGGTGTTCAACCGCCCCTTGGATGACCTCGAGTTAGATATTCTTGACAACAGCATGTAGATTTATCATGGGAGTGTATCCATCATTGGATGAGGCCGAATCCGCGCATGACTACAGGCTAAAGCATATCTGTGATATCCAACATGAACTCTCCCAAGATCGTGATTCTCGGTCGAGTTTGTACAAAAAATACCGCAAAGCGGCGAATGCTCTAGATGGCGTTGACGCTGCGCTTGCCACATTGGCTTTGGGTCTCGGCGCAACTGGTGTTGGCCTCTTATCGACTATAATTGCCGCACCCGTTGTTGTGGTGCTTGAGGTCTCGGCTCTTTCGAGTGGTTTGGCAGGAATAGCCTGCAAATTCATATCTCGACGCCTGACCATCAAAGCTAAAAAACACGATGAAATTCGCGTCCTAGCGTCATCAAAGTTGGATTCCATCGCAGATGCTATCTCGCAAGCACTTGTGGATAACAAGATCTCTGATAGCGAGTTCCGTCACATCCTAGCGGAGAAAACTAAATATGATATCATGAAGAACGCGATCAGGGCTAAATCGTTGAAAGCATCCCATATCAGCCAGGAAGAAAAAAACGCACTTCTGAAGCAAGGCAGGGAGGAAGCAAGGAAACAGTTTGCCAGGGCAATCGAGGTAGAATCACGATAAACTGCTTTCTACAGGCGGATTATTAAAGACGCCATGCGCAGTCCCTGCCACCCGGAACCTTTTTTGGCGCATTAGCGTATCATGTTAAAGCCATGGCTGACACTGCAAATAAGACATGTCGTCGATCGATGGTAAAATGCTAGCCAACATGGCCTATCATGCCGCTGTCATTAGCGGTTTAGCGATAGGTTATGCTCGTCTGGGCAAAATTGTTTGGAAAGGCCCTGCCCCCAAGTTGGATGTCACCAGCTATGACGTAGGAATGGTTATTGCAGACATCGGCCTGGCCATAGCCACGAAAGACTTGCTGATTAAGCAAGGAATCCTCCCTGCCGATATATTGAAGTAGGCGCTTTATATCGCCTCTTACCCACCATACTATAACACTGCGTGCGGCTATTGAATGCAGGTCGCCGCGCCCTCCCACCATCGCCGTCCACATACCAGGTTTAGTAAAAACTAACAGCCAGCCGGGCTCGCATGGAGTCCGCCAGCAGCAGGGAGGGTGACCGAGAGGACTAGGGTGTCGGACTTATTTTGTGGAATCTGTTCAGAGAGCAGATTTTTTTGACAGAGACAAAAAAAACACGGGTTACGTGTAATCCAAACTGCAAATGTAGAGCCTCGGGACGGCCCACAACATCTCGAAACTTGCCAATGTTTTTTCTCTCCGTCCTTTTTACCCACCACTTGCTCTTACACTCCCCACCCTCCCCCCATCTATCCTCCCACCCCCTCCATCCACCCCTCCCCACCCATCTATCCTCCCACCCTCCTCCCCTTCATCCACCCTCCCTCCCCCTCCCCTCCTGTTGTATTTTTACAAAACTCCACCACGTAACCAGAGTCCCTTAAGAATGACCGCGGGGATTTCCCGGGCTGTCTTACTATATATTATTTTCCCACACCGATCATTCCGTAGGACTCTGCTAGGTACCTTGTTCGTATATGTCGCCATCTATTCGAAATTTATTTTACTAGGCAAATTACAGAAGTGATCGAAATATTTGTTCATACGATGGCAATTGACATATACGCTCACCAAAGACCCCGGGAAAGTCTTTAATAAGATATATACCGACAGCTATAGTATATAACAAGGGAACCCTGTTCCTCGACAACATACGTGGCGCGGCTAGGGATCGAACCAGAGGTCTTTGCTTGTGTGTTCAGCGCTTTACCTCTTGAGCTAACCCAGCCTTCTTGAAAATACAGGTTTAAAATCACGCCTATGAATCTACGAGAGTGTTGTGCAACACCTTACTTCCTGTTATCGTTGCTAGGATACGAATGCACAGTCCCATACAAGTGCTGTCTCATTCAGACATGAGCCGAGAGAAAATCAATAGTGACCCACATACAACACTCAGAGTAACACTGTATTTGTTCAAGGCTTGCTATTTTGCGAATGAAGCCAGACCTCATACACCTACCCGAAATAGACTAAATATGTTAGCTGGGTCACGTCTGTGAGGAATGTTTGTTTGCTCAGGCTTGATTATTTGGGTCGGCGTATAAATCGTTTACACCTGTAGTAGTCTAAGCTATTACTACTACAGATTCATTATTAGTAGGGCATAGGCTATGGCTGCGCCTACCAGCCATTGCTGATTCTGTCGTGAATATTCGCGGGCCATGGCCTGGGAATCCTGGGTGGCTGCTAATGTCCAGTAGTAGTGGGAGATGGGTTCCTTCTCTCGCAAATCCACTTTGTTAAGGACTGCATCTGTGAACGCATGTAGGATCTCCCGTCGCCCCTCGTTGTTGTCGCCATCTTCATATATAGCCTGTACCACGGCACGGTAATCCATGAATGAATTCGCCTTGGATGCATACCGTAGAATACGAAACGCTTGGGTCTTCGACATTCCGCTGGAAAGCCGTGGACAGGTCTCCATCATTCCACAAGAAGAGTGTGGACGGGTTTCCGTCCCGCAGGTAGAAGAGTGTAGGCAGGTCTCCGACATTCCACTGGAAAGATGTGGACGGGTCGCTGTAAGTATGTGTATATAAGATGATGTTTAAAGCCGTTACTGGTATCTCCATCGATTCTGTATGTTTAATAGGTGGTTGCGGCGTAGAGCCTGGGCCGGCAAGGGTGGTGGGCCGTCCCGAGGCTCTACAGAGTATGCGCCCAGCCCCCCACTTGGGAAGCTCCCCGCTCCCCCACACCTCCCCCACACATTAGTGCCCCTTGGGAAGCTCCCCGCTCCCCCACACCTCCCCGCTCCCCCACACCTCCCCCACAAATTAGTCTATTCACCCTCCCTGCTGCTCTCCAGAGAGGGATAGTTTACGATATCAAAATTGCAATCATCTCTTTTGTCATCAAGTCGACGAGAGAGAATACCTGTTTCATTTTTATATAGATATATATCTAAATATGATGTGCATGTAGTGCTATCTCTAGTTTCCTTCAAATCTAGTGAAGGTGGATATATATCCTCCACTGCGTCTTTAAAGCGATTACCCACAGCGAGAAGATCGTCTTTATAGCGCTTGGTGAATGAGAAGGAACGGGCTTTGAAAGTCTGAGACACAGTTTTACACTCGCCTGTCTGTAATAGAAATGATTTACCAGAGAAATATAAACACCATTTTTTTTATTTGAGTTTTTCATCAGATAGCATCCATATATATGCATGTGTACGTAAATCTTTGTCAATTTCAACATTACAACATTTTAGAGAGTGAATACACGAAGCAATGTCAAAACAACATACAACATGGCATGGCCATCAAATGACCAAACACCGCTAGTTGCATCAAAACATTACCTCCGACAAGCATTTAAATTAGATGAGGCTCCTGGTTTCAACAGTACTTTCTAGATGCAGATGTCTATATAGTTTGAATAAACCATTCCGCATTTGTTGTAAAAGTATTTCCCACATCACTGTAACCAGTTAAGTGAGATGGTGCATGGAAAATCTCACTCTTAGATGCCTGATAAGAAATAAACCAAGCTGATGTCGGACAATGCAAGTAGTCGTGTCATACAAAGTTGTTCTACCAAATTATTTTTACATCCCAGGTTTCTCTAATTATGAAACAAATATCGCACACTGACACAAATTACGGTTAATACATGATTAGGGGACGTTTGAACGTCATTTTAATTGCATCGTAACAGTGTTCAAACGAACAGTCATAATCAAAGTGTTACGATTTCAATTGGATTTAAGAATACATTTCTTTCGATTATTGACGCAGATACTGAAAAACAGCACTTGCTAGTTATCAGCAGCATTGTGGGATATCCGGTCAGTTACGTTTCTCCACACCCATCTTTGCGTTGGTGCATTTGTTTTTAGATTATAACTTCAAAATAAGTAATTTACTCTTCAGATTCAGCAACTAGCAAGCTGTATAAACACCACGATTTGGGAAACCCACGCTCTGGAACGGTAGGATTCGTACAGAAAAAAAAGAAAAATAACTGAAATATTTTTCGTACTTTTCACTGAATTTTGTTTCGGTGAAAATGCGTACAAACCTCAACTTTAACGGGCAAAATCAAGAGAGTATACAGTCTTTCCGTATATTCCGGTTTACTCGTTTTACAAAATATGATTCTGACAAGTTTATTTCATGATGATAGGACCTAATTTTGCCATTCTTTCAAACTATATGTCATTACAGGGTAAATAACTATTTATAGAGCTATACACCGAGCACGTAAATTCCTTACTATTATACTTTGTAGTAGAGAGAATGTGCATATAATGCGAATTATTTCAATGGAGTGCATGGTCTGTTTTGAAAATCAGACAGTAGATGATTTAGATGAGATTAGCAAATAAAAAATGAGCGTAGTGGCTTGATGATGCATCTTTGCTCAGCGATGGAGATTCAGTGATTTTGAGGGTGCACTTTCGAGTCGTCCAATTCAGTTCCAAATACACAATGGGTCCCCTCTTCAGTCATGATTTTCACGTTCACCAAGGGGCATAACGGAGGCTTTTCAAAGTTCACACCGTGAACCCGGTCGGTCTAACGGTGAATCCATTCATCGGTTGGCATATGTCCATTTGATAGAGCGACAATGCACTGCAGGATAGCACGATAGATCTCGGTAACTATAAAGGTAAGAAGAATACTAATGGGTCAGAAACAATATTATGGAATCAGAGAGAGGCGAAAATCCCTGGTGCTTCCCCAGTAGGCTAAATCTGTTCTCTCAGCGAACATAAGACGACATAGATTCAACACAAAATTATGTTTGACACTAAGTGAGTTTCAAAAACTCTTTAATACCAGTTTTCACTGAAACAAATTCCAGTATTTAACGTTGGAATGAGAAATTCCATCTCACACTTAGTCATTTTCAATCCGACTAAAATAGCTTTCAACTGCCGACTAGACAAAGCTTTCAACTGCCGACTAGGCAAAGCTTTCAACTGCCGACTAGACAAAGCCCTTAAAACAATTGAAAATAGAGAGACTGAACATTAGATAGGCTTGCGTCTTTGTGAGTAATATTAGCCTAATATTCAATCAAACTATTTATGATGATTACGGAAATATAAATCTTCAGCTAAAACATACTGGATGTAGAAAACGACACACTGCAACCATTTTCTGACATAATATCACCTTCATCTTCATTGTAGGGAAATCAGACATCTACCGCTCTTTCTGTAAGACAAAAACAGATGACCGATTTGTGGACACTACACCATGCCTTGAGGCGAGGGAGGCCATTGAACGACAACATTCCCTTCTGTTAACCGGTGGATCAGCTGAAGGGAAAACTTCCATTCTACGATATTTGGCAACAGTTATCGGTGAGGAATATTTACCTGTCCAATGTTATAGCCCCAACGATGTGGAAAAATATATCAGTGAGAACACAACAAATAAAAAAATGCTGTTCGTGTTTGACGACACATTCGGTGGTTCATATATGCAGCTTAAGCTTGTAAATGAATGGACAAACATGGGCGAGAAATTACAAATGTATCTCGAGTCCAATAAGTTCCTGTTTGCCTCCAGAAACACCGTATGGGCGGATTGCAAAGAACATCTCCAGAACAGCCCGTTCTTCTCGAAACTTGTCGAAGTAACCACTGCAAAGCTAACGGTTGAGGACAGACGCAAACTGATCTTGATGTATCTGGATGGGCCAAAGAATTTGACGGATGACGAAGTGGAGTATATTGTATGCAAAGAGAATCAAATAGCATACGTTAAGTGTTGCGAATTTATGCGCGATGCAATACAGAATGGCCAGTCTGGAGCTGATTTGATTGAAATATTCGACAGGCCATTTCCATTTCTTCGTTCGGAGCTGAAAAAAATGGCAGATATGGAGAAGGAAAAATATGACACACTTTGTCTAATAATGCTCTGTGGGGGTAAACTACAGTGTCGACAGCTGTCCGATGGATTGCATAGAGTCACAGACAATTTCCGAGAAAAACTGCTAGCATGTGGATTCTCTGATGAAACGTTTGCGACGATCCAACACTGTGCAGAGAAAATGGTCGGCTCCTACCTACAGAAGGTGCAAGAGAATGATATTGCTGAGAAAGTGAGAAGCAAATACATTGAAAGTCTGAATGAGGCTGGCGCTGCTTCGACTGAGTCAGAAGTGCTAATATTTTTACACGACTCCCTTTTTGAAGCAGTGATCTTGGAGTATGGACACCATCATTTCGATGATTTACTGAATTTCATCGACGAAACAGTCGCCGTCAAACTTGTTAGACCCCAGGGTTTCAACAAACGTGTGAAGGATTTCATCATCAACGTTCCAGAGGAGAACTATACCGATGTGGCGAAGATGTTCACGTGTGCATGTATGAAGGGAAACCGCGAGTCAGTGTTTCTAAACCCCTTTGTGAAAGTTGAGAAGTTTCAGAACATTTGGTGTACGTATCTGAAGTCCTCGAAGAGTGAGAAACAATTGTTCAGAAAGTGCGAAGGCAAGAGTTATCATTGTGCAATGTATCATGCTAAACGTGCCGGTGCTGAAACATTACTCAAGTATCTTACTCGGAAAAACTGTGTCCGATGTAAATGTTCCAAATGATCATCTGTGGTACACACCGACGGTTGTTTAATCTCAGTAATCTGTTTGCGGATTCTAGAGGATTCCTAAATCATGCCACAACACTGAGTAATGCCACAACGCTGAACGTGCGGCAAAGAGCTTTCACCGAGACAGTTGGAGACCAAATTTCGAAGAGGTGGGTCAGAAATATCATACCTACTGCACATCGAGGTATGACAACCAGTGCACCAATGGCTGTGCCTATGAGAAATCCACGACAGAACATCCGGTGTAAGCCTCTCTGCTAGATAATGTACATTTGTTGAGGTGTAGGTTGTTAAGTGCAGCGGTGTGTGATGCACCTTGAGAAATGCTCAACGTTTTAGACGTATATTTTAGGGCAGAAAGGGACATTTTCGAGTATTCTTCAAGGCTGTCTTGAGAAAGAAAACGAAGATTGGGAGAACAAGTAGACTACCGAAGTTATTTTACGGGCTACTGCATAAGTGAGCTGTACAAACGACCCTATATTTGTTACAAAAACACTCAACCACAAAAATTGATGTTGAACAAAAAATGCGTTTTCATCCATGGATCACCTGTACAAAGGAAGAAAAGAAAAGAGGCTGATGCGGAAGGTCTAAATCAACCTAATTTGCTTATGAAGCGTGATACTAGCATATGCTAGCTGGTGACTGGAGAATAGATATGTCGGCGGAGGTTTTTACTGTTTTGCAGAACAGGTTATTGTTTGGTGTTCATGTTGGAAAATACGTATTATTCCGATGAGCTTTCTTCTGAGTGATACAGTTTCAGTATGCTGTGAGACTGCCAGAGACTGTGGGATAGTGTTCGCACTTGTACATAGACATGACAACACTTTCCAGACAAATTGAATAGGAATGCTGGGAAATCTGGTGTAATTTTCATTGGTTATATGATATTTTGTCAGGCGGTCATCTGGAAAGGGATTGGGTAAACGAATATACTCGTGGTTCTTTCAGTTGCGATGCCTTATATTTCCTCTTTAGAAAGGATTTATTGGGATCGAATACCGAAAATGTGCGAAAAATGTCGTTGACATCAATATTCAACTTTCTAAAGCTCGAGTGAAATGTCGTGCGGATGAGACGGGCTAATAACTGACATAAATAAATACATTGTTGGTATATGTACTCGCCACATCACATACAGTTCCACAACCTGAAAATTGTAGTTTAAGTGTCCATGAGTATAACGGAACAGTTATCTGCGCGAAACAGAGAATGTTTGAACGAATCGAGTGGAAATTACATGATTGAAACTCGAACGAACGATCTTCTGAAGCTTAAAGAGAAACCCTGGAGAACAACTGGTATCCTAGATCGTCGTTAAACTTCTTAATATTTTTATTAACATTTAGCTTTTCGGAATCATTATTACCTGGTTGGCAAAGGTTAATCACAAATACGACCCTTAAAATAAGTTGACTTTATTCTGCTTAATTCGCGGCATACAATAAACTAACCGTGGTGATGGTCTTTCTTTGTTGTTCCAGAATGCATTTTGTATCACCTTTCTTCTTTCACATATTCACATCCTAACCCATTTTGGAACATAATGATACATTCTTCTGACTGGCATGATGCAAAATGATATCCAATTCAAGTAACTAGAAAAAAAACTGTGCGAAATGGCTTAGCGCTTAAAGGTCATCCCAAACGGATTTTTTTTTGGTCTAAAAAGGCTTAATAATCATAGTTCATACTGCACTTTGTATGAAAAAAATATTGAAAAAAATCTTATCTGATCATAAACACACGTAATATGGGAGCAAAGTGGGCTTATTCAGTTTCACAGCTGGGTTTGATGACGTCACAGAGGGAACTTGCCTGAGAAAAAATGGCGGATAACATGGAAAGCGAATGCAGTCAGAGCTCCGATTCAGATGTCGATTCAAGCGATATCAGCTCCTTGGATGGAAATATTTTTCACCAAGAAGATGAAATAGATCTAGAGGAGGATGATGACGGGCAAAATAACAGTTTGACGACCAACGACGGAATTCAGCCCTATATATTGGAGCCGTACGTCTCCGATTCTGACAGTGAGAACCATTCTGACAACGTGGAACTCGACGACGACAGGATTCGGAGAGGTCGTTTGTTGAATACAGATTGGTATGCAACTTGACTTGAAACTTTACTATCGTTATCTATAAGACCAAATGTCCATATATTTCAAACTGTATTGAATGTAGAACGATTCTGTGATGTAACGAACGAGCACATCTGTGTTGTTATTGTTGTTACTGACCGAGGCAGCCTTTTCGAAGGGATAAACTCCGGGATTCGGCAGTATGGACAGTAAACTGTTGATAACTCTACTGATATACGTCCGACTTGAATTTTGTTTGTTTTCCCATAATCCCCATGAAATACCAATTTCAGAATTATATAGTTTGATAAAAAAACTTTGGACATTCATGGCGAAAAGTAAGCCGTGGTGAGTGGATCGGCATTCACATTTGCTCAATTTTCGACAAATTACCTCAATTAAATTGAAATCGAATGATATTCCCACAATCTCAAATGTCAAGGGATTATGAAAGTATAATTATCACTTCTGTATCTACAGCCATTCACTCCAATTGGTGTTTTTTATTTATTTACTTATCAAACGTATATATATTTATGAAAGATCATTTTATTATTATTATTAAATAGTATATAATTTAGATAATTTATTTGCGTGAAGTTTGTGCCAACATTTGGCTAAAAACGCATACATAGAATGAATAAAATTGAACATACAAATACAGACATTAAGACACATTGGAACAAATGGTTAAACGTGTATATATGAAATAGAGACTCATCCAGTCTAACCTGTAGGTGCTCAAGCAACAAATGCCACGCGAGAGCGAGCAGGGCATGTACAGCCGTCCCCCTGCCCGAGGCCTCGCTTGCAGGCTAGGTTCGTTCAGCCGATGTCCGTGATAGATTCTCCTTGTCCGATTTCTTTGCCGTCACATTCTGATTGCTCTTACGTTTGATAGTTGGAATAGCTGTTCTCTTTAGTTTTGGTTTGTACCCGAATTCAACTGCTACGCTGTAGATGTCCTCGAATGATGTCTTTCTGTCAAAATGTGCCGAGCAAATTATACGAGTACTGGCTCGGGCCCTCTTTCCACACTCTCGTGTTGCGTACAAATTTCGTCCAATTTGCAGCGATTTTCTCGTCTTTGGGCCACAAATGAATACTAACACCGTCATCTGTAGTAAAACTGCAACCTCCCACTACACAACGTCGCGGCATATTTAAAAAATGATGCCCCGATACTCCGAAAATCTCCAGAAATCAGCAGCTACATACGACTGTGGTATACGGCTTTAACATAGAGAATACAAGACGGCTTCCCTCCGTGACGTCACAGCTGGAATTGACAGGAGAGCGATTTTCACCTTTCAAACGGCAATATCTCGCCAACCAGACTGCACAAAATTATGAAAAAAATATCATTATTTTCAGAATCGAAAGGACTATTTTTTTATATTTTTGACCTCATAGCGTTTGGGATGACCTTTAAGACAGTGTAGTTACTATATAATCTTCACACGAACAGCTGCAATAGAAGCGCGACTGAGATACTAATTCAGAGCTACATAATATAAATGGTGGAAAAAGATGCCGGCGTACTGACAATAATTCCTATGACCCCACAGGCAAATGTATTGACGGCATATTTGAAAACAAAACATCACAAGAGTTAAAACTAATCTTTGTAATGATTTGATCCCAGTCACTCTTCTATTGTGGTAGTTCGTGTGGACTTGAATGGCATGACCACGCGGCCCCTAGCACTGGCTTGCGCGATATTAAGGGTACAGAGCCCTCTTGCACACACTTTTACACACCCTCTAGAATTTGTCGTTGTACAGCTGAAAGTATGCCAAACAGCTATGGTAATGTATATATTTCCTGAAAGCACATTCCTTGCGGATTTTCAAATATATAAGATTGTTCACTTTATACCAGTATGTTCTGAAGATATTTGGATTTAGAATAAAGGATTTGTTACCATAATACGGGAATAACTGCTTTGACTGAGATGGTAATCAAGCTGAATGTTTTGTTCAATCCAAAACCTGTCAAATCAGATTTTTCTAGAAGTTTACATACTGAAATATCAGCGTCGAAAAACTGAGAGGTTCAATTGCATAAAAATGGAGATATGCTTGATCAAAATCCGTTCCTCGGCCTGATTTGGTATATTTGAGGCATTTACAGTGAGGATTTTTTCTCATAGCAAAAATGTGACACCTCAAACCAAAATAATTTTGTCACACAATGTATTAAGAAGTTTGCTTATTGGAAAGAACCACGAATGGTTTTGGTTTGAGGTGTCATATTTTTGCTACAGGAGAAAACCCTTCATGAAAATGCCCCAAAATGCCGAAATAAGCCCGGGAGCACATTTTGATCAATCATATCTCCATTTTCATGCAAATGAACACCTCAGATTTTTCGAATGGGATATTTCATTATGTGAACCTCGAGAAAAATCTTTCATGGCAGGTTTTGGAGTGGAAAAAAAAATCGGCTTTATTACCTTCACACACAAAGGGGTTTTTCGTATGTAAACGTCACATATCCTTCAATGGCATATCACCCCATTCTTTGACGGTAATGGCTTTAATGCATAACTTAACAAGAATGGCTGTTCATTCAGAGATCCTGGCTCACACATACAGACAGTAAACATACCCAGTTCGACTCCTTCGCTTGGGTATGATGTAACATTGGGAACAATAAAAGGGTTGACATTCAATCTCGAGTTGTTCTCTCATCCAAATCCGTGTTATTTTAGCAAAGGAGGCACCCGTAGGGCCATATATAGGTGTATGTACGTTTCCGAACGATGCGACGCGGACACCTTTATATGAATACACACCTTCGTGCTATGGACACACCTCCAACCGGGGACGTCCTCGGATTCTCAAAGATTGGAATTACAAGCGTCTGGTCCGTCATTCATAATTCAGCCGTCGTCCATTAAAGAATATCCTCGTCCATAATCCAAAGACCTATTTCATATTCCATATAACAGTATTAGCAACAAATTCAAAAAGACAATTACAGTATACATAAACACAGGCTAGTTACCTGCAAGAGAGAAGCGATCAACAGTGTTCAGCAATGTCGGCAAGACATCCTGATGTTCCAAAAATATCAAATCCGTATCGCTGATCAGTATTCTCAATCTATAATAATCGTTGTAAAGTCGTCATCTAGAGAATGATGTGTCTCAGTCACGCTTTGATTGTGACTGTTCATATGAGCACCATGAGGATCTTGAAGTACGGCCCCTAGCCCCGAGTTAAGCGGAATTAGACACAAGCTAGGAAACAAAATGGCATAGATCTTGCACGCTACGCTCGTATATTGCTACAAGGACGTAGACAAGTTGTCAGATTTGGGGGGGGCTTGAGAGGGGAAGAGTCTGAGTGTGGGGGGGGGGTATCCCCCCTCACAGCTTAAGATTTTTTTTTTAAACTTGATGGTAAATTGGCACTCTCTGGGAGCATCTGAGTAGTATAACGTTGTAACAACTGAACTTTGATTTATCCCAAAATGTCTCATAACAAAGACGATCACTGCAATGATATACAAGCTGAAGTGACCATTCAGTCTCAGGTTTGCACTATAATTCAAGTTAATCCTTAGACAATACTATCCTGCCCCGATAGCAGCGCGTGTCTGAGCACGTTTCGTCTCGGACGTTTTATCCGACAACATTGAAACTTCACACAGTACATGTAGATAAAAAAAAATACTAAATTTATTCCCCTCCAGTAGTTCTCAATAAATCACGAAAACAAAAATTAGATGGGAAATTTGTGAGATATTTTTGACTTTTTACGTCAAGCTCGCATGTTTTAACAATGGCAGATCAAAGTTATCGTGGCCCCAAAATAATATGGTAGGTATCGGTGACTTTGGTCAGTTCTGAACAAATTTTAACGAAAGACAGAAATACAATTCGGGCTTTTTAGTTTATATACTGTGTGAAGTTTCAATGTTGTACGATAAATTTTCTCCGAAATATCACCAAAAACGTCTGGGATTTATTATCTTGGAAAGACAGTAGGTTTATTTTTAGGGTTTCTTTATGAAAAGTAGTTGAGAGTTTGTATATCTCTTGTTTGTGAATAAAGAAGTACTGGGATCTCAATTGAAAAACAAAATAAGTTTATAGTGAAAAAGTTACGAAAAATTCTCCTCATCGGAAGTTTTGATGTTTTCCGTCCAAATAGGCGGCATTTGATTGGATTTGGAGCACACTATTCCATTCTCGATTGGAGCCCGAAATCGTCAATCTATGGCTTTGATCACTGATCAATTGCAATCTTATTATAGGCTTAATGGTATGCACTGGCGGTGATAAGTTTACTTCTCCTGTAATAACTGAATAAGATACGTGATTTATATGCTATGTTAGGTTTCTTTTTCTTTCTTTCTTTCCTTTTTTCGTTTGTTTGTTTGTTTTGTTATTTTTTTTTTGTCGGCCGTTAAAATTTGGGGGGCTCAAGCCCCCCCAAGCCCCCGTCGACGAGAGAGAATGCCCGCTTCATCTTTAAAGAGATATAGCTGTAAATATGATGTGCATGTAGGGCTGTTTATTTGTTCGTTTCATATTGCTCTCTAGTGAAAAGATAAATAAAGTATGTGTATTCCCACTTTGAATGGTAGAAGCATAATTTTGTCGCATTGAAAAATTATGTGTTCCGTGATGTCCCCATTTTGTTCACAAAATATGTAAGACAAGCAACACTGTTGTTCAGTTCTGACTATTCTTGGATTCGTATCGGTATTTTATTACGTACTAATTTACCACTGGGCGATCGTTCAAACTTGCGAAAATGAAAATCGTCTAAACGAGACTTTAATACATACCAAACACCTTACTCCGCTGTGAACCCATAAAGCCAGAGAAAAGATGCATTGTCACATGTCAATCCTAATTCAACGAACTTACAGTATGTTGCGTGGAATGCTTTATACTAACTTTCGAATTAATGGGGTCACTTCATGGAATTAGGCCGTACTGTTCTAATCCGAAGAAAATGTAGCCTTTCATGGAAAATATCTCGCGTTATTTAGGTCAACAGTGTCCGGTGTGTGTGTAAGCCTTGTTGCGACTCGAAACAGATATGCGAAGCTATGCCTCATATGAATATAATATTATATCTGTATGATATCAGAAAAGATTTAATAATTTATCTGAGAGAATAGTTATTGGCCTACCTCTTCACGTGTAGCATACGTTCGAGAAAGACGGAACAAGAACAAATAAGAACTCTCAATATTAACGCATATCTCTCTAAATAACAAACAACCCATTTAGTTGCACTGTGCTAATTCGTTGAAAATGTAATTGGTCCTGGAAACTGTTGAGTCTGTTGAAATTTTATGTCAGGTCAACAGGAAATACATTCAGGCTCTTTTTAGGTTATGCTCAAAACGAGAAAAACACGAAAAAAGTCGGTCGCGAGTTCTTATAATATGATAGCCGGATATTATCCTCAACGCGACCTAAACGTTTATTCAGAATACCTCTAAACTAGCACGTTTCGTCGGTAACATAGGTCATAGATACATGTAACACTATATGCATAGGTAAGATCAATTCAAGTGGTGAGTAAGTGAATGCGATTTAACGTGGATTTCAACGCTATTTCAGCCACATCACGACGTTTGATTCAGATTCCTTTTCACATCCGGAAACCACACGTGTGGGATCTTATTCTTTTTAACACCCGGAATCACCACGGGGTCCGTGTAACCTTGCACAGTTCAATTTTCATTTTTCGTTTTTGCTTTCTCAAAATCAAAAATTGAAATTTGGCCGTCAATTTTCAATTTTCGTTTTTTACCCCTCAGCCCATAGGGCTGTGGGGTCTTGTCGTTGCCATGTACGTACGTCCGTCCGTCCTAGCGTCCGTCCGTCCGTCCGTCCGTCCGTCAACATGTTCTTGTCCGCTGAATATCTGCAGATCTATGAAGTCGGGCCTGACCAAACTTTGGTGAGAGCTTCCTGAATGTTGACTGATGAAATGATTAGATTTACAGATGGCTATGATGATTTCATGATTTTTAATTTTTTTTTTATATTATTTATTGATGGCTTAGCTTTTGCTCTGTTATCTATGCCCATCAACATGCTCTTGTCCGCTGAATATCTGCAGATCTATCAAGTCGGGCCTGACAAAACTTTGGTGAGAGCTTCCTGAATGTTGACTGATGAAATGATTAGATTTTCAGATGGCTGTGATGATTTCATAATTTTTAATTTATTTTTTTATTATTATTTATTGATGGCTTAGCTTTTTGCACTGTTATCTATGCCCATCGGGAACCCTTGGTTGCATGTTTCAGTGTGAATTTTAAAGGTTCCCTGATACAAGAAAGCCTGGTCCATTCAAGATTCTCATTCAATGATGGACAACATTTTTCTTTAATTTGGCTGTTTGCTACCTAAGTCTTAAACCTGCTTTAATTAATGCCATTAATCCCTTATTAATTGCACAATCAAACGTAGAAAACGGAAGTTTAAAAGAAAAAGTTAACTCCCCTAGGAGAGAGTTGTCCGCCCCTAGGAGAGCTCTTCATTCAATTCCAGCGTGGCCACTATAAAGGCGACTGTAGCCTTATTCCTATCCTCTTTCTCTTGTTTGCTCGAGCAGTGCACATCTAGGGAAGTATTCAGAGGCAATCTTACAACATTGGTTGTTGTTGTCTCGCTGGTGTAATATCCTTTATCAAGTATTGTTTTTGTTATTCATTCGGAACTTACTTACTGTATTATTATGTCTGAAGTTCCGACTGGTATTCCTTGTCGTACGTGCGGGAAAAATTTATCCCCTTTAGACGCTCATACGGCTTGTTTGTCTTGTAAACATTTATGTTACCTGGCGTCCACGTGCGCGGAATGTGTATTATGGAATCCGGCGGCCTGGAAGAATTATGCCCAGGCCCGTCGGGCTTTTCTGTTACATGCTTGTGATGACCCGTCTTTGTCGGAGATCGACAGACGGGTCTTAGAAATTTTCTTTGGTCAATGATATGAAGTAAAGTTCTTGACCGAGCTGGTCAAGACCCAGAGTCTCCCGTGTCAGTTTGTATACCACCATGCGGTACCGTCCTACACGATGATAATTCCAGGTTGCTAGACAGTTTGACCCGGTCCGGAGTTTCATTGTCTAGGGTCGATCCAAATCCAGTTCCTTTGTTACGCTCAACAAAGGCCAGGTCGGTCAAGCCTGGCCAGTCTATTGTTCCCGTCGAACAAAAGGAACCTTCACCCCAGGTTATTTCTCCTTTACCTATCGGGTCCCCACATGTATCTTCTAGAAGGAAGAAAACAAATAAACGGTTAAATCTACATAGTTTATTTAATTCCGTTCCCGATCTATTTGTTGGGGCGAATGTTGGACTTCTTTGAGTCGGACGTATTTAGTATCTTCCGACGTACGTCGCTAATTATTGGTTTTTGGCGGAGATTTTAAATTCTCTTGAAATGATCGTCTGACGATGTTATTCTAGAAGTCATTATGAAATTCTCATGTGTAACTAATGACACAGTCCCCCGGGAAATACGTCGCAAACTTTGTGTTGCGACCCGGTGTGTTTATTGTGGGCTTTTATTGGCTCCCAACATTCCGCGGTCGGTATGTGAGCCTATTGTGTTGTACTCTAAACGAACAGGTTTTTGTTTCGTCATGATTTTATCCATTAAATTGTTGTATAAATCTTTACCAAGAGTGTGAGTACGACCCTGGTTTGACGCGGGAGGTTCGTTTTTCCCTGCCGGGGAAATACGATTCTTTATAAGCCGTCCGTCATTGTTCCATGTGGTTATTGTTGTTTCGGACTTTGGTAGTTCGTTACTTTCATGCATTCAATTCTTTGGTCCTGCCAAGAAGGTAATCTCTTGTTATATCAACTATTATTATGTAATTTTGATATCCTGTCTTCAAGAGAGAACTTATGGGGTTTTATTCTGCCTCTCATGTTTATGTGTTTGTTGTTTTTGTGTACGTAACCACAACTCAACTCTTTATAAACGATGCTATAATAATAACGTAATGGATATTACGGGACTTCAATGCTACGACTGTTTGTTGTATTTTAATGAGCGTCTTTGCTGATCTCTTTGTGATTAGGGTGCGATCTACAAAGGGATCTCGTGTTGGTTATCGTGAGTATATAATCCGATTACCCACTGTTTATTATGAAACTGTATTATGCCTTGGTATACAAATTGGTTTTATACATGTGATTTGTTTGTTTCTCACCAAACTGGTTCCATCTGTATACTGTATTTTGCGTATAATTCAGATGGAGTTATGCACTAATTTTAATTTCTTCACTATGAGAAAATTTAAAATTACTAGCGTGGTGGGATTGTTTGTTGACCGGCCAAGGATACAAGCCTATTGACACGTAAGTCGTGAAGTCTTCTATGGTTTCTTTCTACCAAGTATCTGGGACGAGTATATTCGTCCCAGCATGTGTATTACCGGTACAGTTTACTAGAGCATCAAACTGCTTTTTAGTATTGTTCTTGCTGTTGTTCCTCTTCTCGACAAATTGTTCGTGTTAGGTCATTTCAATTTGTAAATTTTTGAATAACCTCACTTTCCTGCCGGCGAGAGACTTTAAATATTTTTCCTCTCTTTGTTCTCAGCTCCGTCTTCTGCGCTCAACTCCCAAGAAGCAAGTTGGACGGAAGACGATTGTGGACTGAGAGTGGTGTGACTTGGCGATCGCTAGGCCCGGACCAGTTCTGCCTCACCCGGTCTTAGGAACAGCCAAGATAAATAAGCCTTACCAAGTAGACCGTATGTTCCCGAGTGGTTGAGGTTCTCTCTTGGTATAGACGGCTTCCCGAGTAGACCTATCACCCGTAGGCTGAGGTTCTCTCTCGGGGGGGAAACTAATAATTTCCACACCACAAGCACAGCTACATGGCTGTGAACAATCAAAGATAAGTACATCAGTATCTTATTCACATGTTTAACCTTTTTATGTTGATGACCAAGGTTTCATTTGTTGATTATAGATTGTTTCAAAAAAGTTGATTTCCTGGAAAAAATCCTTGATCTGGATGTCGGTTGTGTCACTATTTGGTTATTAATAGTAACATTGTTGTAAATGTTTAATATCCTCTCCATATGAAACTCCGGACGGAATTTCATATACAGGAGACAGATTACATCGGGAGAGGTCATAATGTAACCATGTTCACTGACACGTTACTCATGTTCACTGACACAAAGATCCATTAATCTCATTTATCTCATTGAGCTTACATTTGGTGATTAACGCTACAGACATTTAATATGTTCATCTCTTTAAAGAGAAGGAAATTTATTACAATCGACTACGGGGTTACTGTTTGCAACGCCGTTCTGTTACGTCGTGTACTTTTATAAGTTTGTATTCTGATCCGTTATGAGCATGTATATTCATTAAGTTATTGTGAATGGGAAATCTCTACGTTGTTTATCATACACAACGTTTTTCTCGCTTTTTTGTTTTCACATTACGCTTTACACCGTCATGTGTCTCTCCTACACCTGTGCGTCGTCCTATTTCATCGGTTAGACGTTTCCAGTACGCCATAACGCCGTTGTTACGTCATTTCTTCATTTGCTAGATGCATATTTTATGTCCATTCATCGGCACTTCCTTTGATTCTCCATCGTCGGTCGTCGGCGGAGGGGAAGTCCGTTCGTTTGGCGTCAATCTTCCACTGGTATCAATTCCCCTCGGGTTTTTCACATTGTGATTTACTTAGCTTCGTCGTTACTCTACGAAGAGAATTCTGTTCAGACCTTGTTGTTTCCAGTCTGGAGTTCAGAATATCAAAATTTGTATTCGAATCAACAGTATTTGGTCTAATTCTGTTATATGGTATAGGTCTTTGGATTATGGACGTGGATATTCTCTGAGGACGACGGCGGGATTGTGAATGGCTGACTAGTCAACTTTAATTGAATTCAGCACAGTGTTGTATTAACACAGATTCATGTTGATTTTACACACAAACGTTATGTTGAGATCCATTTACCTTAGGATTGTGCTTAAGCGACACAACGTTTTTTGTGGTGTACTTGGGAGACAGTTTTTCCGACTTTCTCCTTTAAGTATCTTATTCCTGTATAGACCGTTACACCAATGATTAGACTTTGACATTATGGTTCTGTCATTCAACCTTGGGGTTGTTGGTTATATGTGGGACCTTACTCACTGAGTTCGTTGTTCGGGTTCGGTCTCTACAGCGGATTATTTGTCCTGGTGCCGAGGTCGTGATACCATTCCCGACTCTATTTCCCTTGTAATTGACTTCCTCCTTCAACTTCACCGGGATAGGAAGTCTCATATGAGCACCAGGGGAGGCTATCGTTCTGCTCTTGCTTGGGGTTACGTTTTACTTACCAACATTAGCCTTATTGATAATGTCTCTGAGCTGATTCGCGCCTTAGCATTACAGTCGCGTTGTACTCGCCAACTGTTACCGGAATGGGATATCGGGTGGCGGCGTTTCTTTGGCGTCCAGAGTGTCTGAACTTCATGTTCTTGAAAGATCTTCTATTTCCTGGAGGACGATCTTCGGTTATGTCCTGTTCAAACCATCCGCCACTATCTTACTCGTTCCGGTTCCGTTCACGGTTCTCGGCTACGGTTATCATGTCCCTTTCCCTGTCAGCAAGGCTTCATATTTAAATAAGCCGTGTAGTTGTTTAAGACCATAAATTAGTCTTTCCAATGGGCAGAAGGTAGATATTCCATTGACGCCCCCACTACTGTTTTTTGCTTCTTCTATGTGGCCATTACTACACATGGCCTTTATGGAAGAACTTGTCCCTCCATGACATTGTCCAGTCTTGTGTCTGGACAGCAAACTCCACGTTCACAAATTTCTATCTGTATGATATGTCAGTGCAGTCAGATAGTGTGGCCACGCTTGGGCCACTGTGGGCTACCCAGCACGTGGTTAGTTTCTTTCAAGAAAAGAGGAGGGGGCGAAATTTGTCACCATTGCAGCAAGGCGGCCATCTTGCTTTTCATCATGATCGTCTTGAAGGAAGGAATAAGTCTGATAGACGACCATGGACTCTCTAATCATCAATCTAAAATGTCTGACGCTTTGAGAGTTTAGCTTTTCCTTAAACTACGGTTTTACTTGTGTCTTTCAGCTTGAACTGACTACCTTCTGGATGATCTCAGCTGTGTTTCCTACGCTCAACTCACAAGACAAGTTGGACGTAAGTCGTTGGTGGACTGGGTATGACGTGGCTTGGCGCCCTCTAAGACCAAGAAGACCTAACAACCCGAGGGGAGAGGATTCTGATTTCTTGGT
>JAVTVY010006327.1:0-41648 GCA_036873755.1 Hanleya hanleyi
CGCGAGACGGCCTCCAACCGGCAGTTCCGGGCGCCGACACAGAAGTGTCGAGTCCGGTGGGTCCCCCCTCCCCCCCAAACTCGTGCTGAGCTTGAGGTTGGTGTGCTGGGCAGTGGGGGAGCGCACACTGACATGTCAGGTGCGCTTCCCACCCTTACCAGCGGGCTTAGAGGGGTTGTTAGACCCTTTCTTGCCCTTCCCCTTGCCAGGGTAGCCTCTTCTGGCTTTCTTGGTCTTCGAAGAGCCGGAGAAAGTATCAGTGGGCTTGGAAACGCTGGCTTTGCGTTTCCCCTTAGCAAGGGTCTGGTTTTGTTTGACCATGGACTCAAGCTCCTGAGAGTCAATATGACCCTCAGCAGCGTAAGATTTGAGTCCATCGGAGAACAGCTCATCATTACCGAGACGTAAGTTGATGAGGTTCTGCGCATGGTCTTTTGAGCCCAGTCGAGACTCAGCCAAGAAGAGACTCCGTCGGACAATCTGCACTCTGCCTATCACCCCCGTCAGAATGTCCAACCCCGTTGCAGTAGCCAACTGCATACAGTGGTAGAACTCTGGGGGTGCTTGAGGAACCGATAGCGGTTCTCCATCGCCAGCCGGAAGCATCACGGGTTTCGGAATCGCTTCCGCGTCCATGGAGTGCAGCCGGGACATTGCATCATCAGCCGTACGCTGCAGGGCAGCTACTTGCGATGCGTGTGTCATGTGCAGTAGGTGGCTAAAGGTTCGTAACCCGGCCCGGGCCGAACACTCTGCCGTCTTGAGCTCTTCCTCAACTGACCGGTGCAACGTATCGTTTGGATGTAGATCCTCCCGATGTTGCTTGCCTGTCAGGAAAAAGGCGGACTACGGTCCAACCTTCGAAGCCGATTCCGTCCGCTTGACTTCGGACGGAGGGCCTCTGAAGAGCTCAGTGAACCCGGGTGGAGCCGTACGCAGGGAACGCTTACCTTTTCCCTGCGGCCTCACCGACAGCCCATCGAATGTCTGATCCACGAATGGATCTAGCCCTAACGAAGGTAGCTCAGGCCGGCGAGCCGGCGGCTGACCTGTTAGCGATCGCTTAACGGGTTCTTGCTGCTTAGTGTTCGTAGGGACACCGCACACTTCAGCAGCATACGCTAGCGACCTAGTCCAAGAGGACATATGGCCGAGCGTAAGGAGCCGTGGGCCTCCCGGCATCTTCTGTTGGGTGGCAGCTCGCAGAAGAGCCGCATCGATGGTATCATCGATGGTATCCACTTGCTCCTGGTTCAAGTCAACGTGAGGGACGGATTCCTCTCCGGACATTGAACCGACCTCCATATCCGTATCCTCAAGCAACCGATCATCAATAGAGCCGATGACGGAGCCGGATGAAGATCCTAGGTCACCCGTGGGGCATGACCAAGAGGATTGGATATGATCCCCGTTCAACGGGTAACCGTCACGGCCGAGGCCGGATGTTCCCGGTTGAACGGGGTTATGATCACGAGCACGGGCTAGCAACCCGGCATCGGAGTGATCACGGCCACCGTAAGACGCCACAACACGAACCGGGCGGTCCGTGTCGGCCGGAGATTGCTCGACCTCAATCTCGGTTAGGCTGGTGGACTTGGCCATCCCGTCGAGCACAGTTGTGTTCCCATCCATACCATCTCCCGTCGGACCCCGAGAGGGATCGGACGGTGTCTCACTAGCGACTAGAGTCGTAGGAGCAACCGATGGTCTGGGTGGAACTACAAGAGTCTCAGACGGGCCGCGCACAGTCTTGGCTCGCACCTTTGACTTGCGCGCCCTGCGTTTCTTGGTCGAAGAAGGACCAGGGGGCTTTCCCAACGCGGCGCTCCCCATACGGGGGACCACGAACACCGGTGTGCCTATTTCGCCGGCAGCCGTCGCGCCCTGGGACAAGCCCAGAGCACGATAAAGCTCCGCAAAACGTGCATCAAGCTCCGCTTCGGGTATAAATCTTCCTACGGGTTGGGAAACCGCTGGAAGACCCGAATCGGTGGCAGCCGGGTTCACGGTCGGTAGTGCCGCCACGGACCGTGAACGTACTAACAGCCAGCGCTGAAAGACATCCTCCGGCCAGGCAGAGCATACCTCGCACCTATTCCCTTCCGTGCATAGCGAGCATTTTGAGCACTCATGCCCAGTGGTACCCTTGACCGACCATTGATGGCATTTAGAGCAACCGGACGGGGACGCTTTCCAGATTTATCCGAGTCAGACATAATTCTGAAAAGTATAGATACGTTTATATTAGTGCCAATAATCATATCATACAGAGCATTAAACTTCTCACAGTGCCAGCTCTGAGCTTATAGAACGATTCCTCACAGGTGTAGTCCTCTCATAGTGTACTACGGACCTCATATATAATTATACCACCACTACATCATAGATGCCACTATGTGTACAGAAGCGAGCTCAATCAATTAAGAAAGTCTCAGTTTCTAGGTATTATTATAAGAGATGGACCCCATCGTAACTGTCCATTCGTAAAAATCAAGCGTACAACACCGTAATGCGCAACAATGAATTCACTGTATAGGTATCAGTATAGCCCCACTTGACTGAATACCTTTGCAGCACTACATGTTGAACTACTATACATGTGCAAATGTATAGTCGATAATTACGGTACACATATATACATTAACTGTAAATAGTATTGGAGCGAAAGAATGTTTGGAACGTGAAACATTCTAGTCAGTATTTTATTCCCATAACATGCCAAAAAATACTTCGCATCGTTCTACTAATATACAGACAACAATGTGCTATTGTTGTGATTACACCTTTCTCTGAAACGTAAATCCAAAGTGCGAATATCAGTACAGAGATCAAGCTATTAGAATAGCTGTTCTACATGTACATGCTTAGTCTTGCCAAGGTATATCCAACTACCTATAGAAATTCGCACAAAGAGTTCACAGTAACAAAGAGGTTACGTAACTTCTCCAGCAAAGGACTCTATGACTCCGACGCACTATCTCGAGAGAGGTGTGCTGTCGGTCAAAATGGCTGCCTAGTAACATGTCAACAAGAGTCCCTTACCAGATCAGTAACGCTCAACGTAACCTATGATCGTAAAAGCCAATTCCGTGCCATAGTTTGTCGTGCCAACCTTAACATATTTAACATATTTATCACAATGGTATACGATTTACAATGAAACAACGTATATATTATTCTCAATGCAGAGCAGAATAATCCCATAGTGAAAGCATAGTCCCGATATGCTTGTTTACAGAATGGCGAGCGCCAATCTGAGCGATCCCATACACTGAGGATTTCTAGTGTACATATTTTTTAAAAATATACAATGAAATGCGGTAAGGAATTCGGTATAATGAGAAAGTACATAAATGTAAAAACTCACGGACCAATACGGGAGGCTTGAGAGCACGAGTAAATCCAATGAATGTATATGAATCTCCTTAGTAGAGGAGCACAGTAAATTCACGTGTGGGTTGGATCGTGCTAGAAATCAAACTGAGGAATTGAGTTTTTGGCGGGAACTTAAGCGGTCAAGGTCGCCGGAGTTGATGGAGGCCCTGGAGGGGGGGTGTCCGTTTTTTCTGGCATTTTGGTATAAGAGGTTTAGAATCTACCCAACAGTATTGCATAATATTAAATATTATGCACAAGGTAAGCATAAGGTGTCTTGATATAAAATGAGCGGATTCAATTCAGTACGTTTCCGTACATGATACCACTTTTTGAAAACATGTAACCGAGCGTAAATTTGGAACGTTTTCTGCACGCGCAGTCTACCGTCGTTTGGATTTCACCGATGTTGGTCGTCTAAGGTAAGATTTGTCTTTATTTCGCAAAGATTTTCTGAAGTTAATGTCGTAGAATATTTGTAAAGATGTTTATCTAGCCACAGCAGAGCTAAAAGCCGGACGAACTCCGAGAAAATCGAGTGTACAGCGCCCCCATAGAATCTGTGAGGGATTTGCGCCATTGTTACGTGATAGGCTGAGTTGAACGGAGAGAGCCCAGTCGAGCGACGTTCAAGATTGAACTAGCACAATTCTGGTGGTACATGCAGGCCTGCACACTTTAACTGATATACGCATACGGTATCATATACTTCAACCTGTTTGTTAAATGTAATTGCTTCACACTGACAGTTGTATTTTCCTTCCTTTATGCCAAATGGCCATATAACCAGCCATGTGACTGTGTTTTAGTGTCAATAAAGTTATCTGATCTTATCATCGTGTAATTACAGTAGGCCTACCGACATCCACAGATATCCAGACTGGAGACCGAAGACACAGAACAACATGTACGAACTGACTGAAGAGCTCAGTGAACCCGGGTGGAGCCGTACGCAGGGAACGCTTACCTTTTCCCTGCGGCCTCACCGACAGCGCATCGAAAGTCTGATCCACGAATGGATCTAGCCCTAACGATGGTAGCTCAGGCCGGCGAGCCGGCGGCTGACCTGTTAGCGATCGATTAACGGGTTCTTGCTGCTTAGTGTTCGTAGGGACACCGCACACTTCAGCAGCATACGCTAGCGACCTAGTCCAAGAGGACATATGGCCGAGCGTAAGGAGCTGTGGGCCTCCCGGCATCTTCTGTTGGGCGGCAGCTCGCAGAAGAGCCGCATCGATGGTATCATCGATGGTATCCACTTGCTCCTGGTTCAAGTCAACGTGAGGGACGGAGTCCTCTCCGGACATTGAACCGACCTCCATATCCGTATCCTCAAGCAACCGATCATCAATAGAGCCGATGACGGAGCCGGATGAAGATCCTAGGTCACCCGTGGGGCGTGACCAAGAGGATTGGATATGCTCCCCGCTCAACGGGTAACCGTCACGGCCGAGGCCGGATGTTCCCGGTTGAGCAGGGTCATGGTCACGAGCACGGGCTAGCAACCCGGCATCGGAGTGATCACGGCCACCGTACGACGCCACAACACGAACCGAGCGGTCCGTGTCGGCCGGAGATTGCTCGACCTCAATCTCGGCTAGGCTGGTGAACTTAGCCATCCCGTCGAGCACAGTTGTGTTCCGACCCATACCATCTCCCGTCGGACCCCGAGAGGGATCGGACGGTGTCTCACTAGCGACTAGAGTCGTAGGAGTACTCGATGGCTTGGGTGGAACTACAAGAGTCTCAGACGGGCCGCGCAAAGTCTTGGCTCGCACCTTCGACTTGCGCGCCCTGCGTTTCTTGGTCGAAGAAGCAGCAGGGGGCTTTCCCAACGCAGCGCTCCCTATACGGGGGACCACGAACACCAGTGTGCCTGTTTCGCTGGCAGCCGTCGCGCCCTGGGGCAGGCCCAGAGCACGATAAAGCTTCGCAAAACGTGCATCAAGCTCCGCTTCGGGTATAAACCTTCCTACGGGTTGGGATACCGCAGGAAGACCCGAATCGGAGGCAGCCGGGTTCCCGGCCGGTAGTGCCGCCACGGACCGTGAACGTACTAACAGCCAGCGCTGAAAGACATCCTCCGGCCAGGCAGAGCATACCTCGCACCTATTCCCTTCCGTACATAGCGAGCATTTCGAGCACTCATGCCCAATGGTACCCTTAACCGACCATTGATGGCATTTAGAGCAACCGGACGGGGACGCTTTTCCAGATTTATCCGAGTCAGACATAATTCTGAAAAATATAGATACGATTATATTAGTGCCAATAATCATATCATACAGAGCATTAAACTTCTCACAGTGCCAGCTCTGAGCTTATAGAACGATCCCTCACAGGTGTAGTCCTCTCATAGTGTACTACGGACCTCATATATAATTATACCACCACTACATCATAGATGCCACTATGTGTACAGAAGCGAGCTCAATCAATTAAGAAAGTCTCAGTTTCTAGGTATTATTATAAGAGATGGACCCCATCGTAACTGTCCATTCGTAAAAATCAAGCGTACAACACCGTAATGCGCAACAATGAATAGTGATTCACTGTATAGGTATCAGTATAGCCCCACTTGACTGAATACCTTTGCAGCACTACATGTTGAACTACTATACATGTGCAAATATATAGTCGATAATTACGGTACACATATATACATTAACTGTAAATAGTATTGGAGCGAAAGAATGTTTGGAACGTGAAACATTCTAGTCAGTATTTTATTCCCATAACATGCCAAAAAATACTTCGCATCGTTCTACCAATATACAGACAACAATGTGCTATTGTTGTGATTACACCTTTCTCTGAAACGTAAATCCAAAGTGCGAATATCAGTACAGAGATCAAGCTATTAGAATAGCTGTTCTACATGTACCTGCTTTGTCTTGCCAAGGTATATCCAACTACCTATAGAAATTCGCACAATGAGTTCACAGTAACAAAGAGGTTACGTAACTTCTCCAGCAAAGGACTCTATGACCCCGACGTACTATCTCGAGAGAGTGTGCTTTCGGTCAAAATGGCTGCCTAGTAACATGTCAACAAGAGTCCCTTACCAGATCAGTAACGCTCAACGTAACCTATGATCGTAAAAGCCAATTCCGTGCCATAGTTTGTCGTGCCAGCCTTGCCGTGCCAGACATTTAACATATTTATCACAATGGTATACGATTTACAATGAAACAACGTATATATTATTCTCAATGCAGAGCAGAATAATCCCATAGTGAAAGCATAGACCGGTATGCTTGTTTACAGAATGGGGAGCACCACTCTGAGCGATCCCAATGTATCTGCACAGCAAAAGTATCTTTATCCACTTGTAAATTCACATTTTCCAGGGTTTGATTAGAGATTGATGAATAATATAAGTATGATGGAGGAATTAATCCAGATAAATCACAGAATTTGTCCAAGGCAGCAATTGGTATTTCTCCCTGGAGAATGTCCTCTGGCTGGAAGCCATGGAATGAGTGTTCATGTGTTAATGCTACTGTCTGCACTTGATCACCGTCTACGGCAGAGAAAGATGCATGGGTGGAGTGGGCTTTACCCGGCACTGGTGTTGAAGTTATCACAGATTGTGTCAAGTGAGATCTCTTGGATACTGGTCTGGAGGAAGATATCAAGGTGGGCATGGCAGATGCTGTGGAGTGGGCTTTGGAAAGCACTGGACTGGCGGCAGTTGTAGAGCTGGGCATGGGAGATGTTCTGGAGCAGACAGTTTTAGAGCTGACCACTGGTCTGGAGACAGTTTTAGAGCTGGGTGCTGGACTGGAGAGTTTAGAACTGGGCGCTGCACTGGAGACCGCTGCACTGGAGACAGTTTTAGAGCTGGGCACTGGACTGGAGACAGTTTTAGAGCTGAGCGCTGGATTGGAGGCAGTTTTAGAGCTGGGCGCTGGACTGGAGACAGTTTTAGAGCTGGGCGCTGAACTGGGGGCAGTTTTAGAGGTGGACACAGGTCTGGAGACAGTTTTAGATGCCTCATCTTTCGGTAACTGTTGCCTTGTGGCACATTTTCTTTCTCTCTCCTTTTTCCGTGCTGTTCTTGATGTCAGGCCCATTTTATAAGTTGAAACTTTCTTCAGTCGGACTTCCTCTCACTAAAATTATATTTATTGAACAAACATCAATATTTGTTATTTAGTTACAATTATAGTGTTTCAAAGACAAAGAGCAGAAATCTCTACTTGCTCGGATACACAGCATCAAGCACTAGTTGCAAACAATCTACAAAGTAGAGAAGTTATCGACAAAGTGTCATAAGGATGAGATACATGTAAAATCGTAACTGCTGTCAAACAACATAATACACAAAATTTAAGAAAACATTCATGGTAAATGAGAAGTGGCATTCTCTATCTAGCTATTAAAAGCAGGGATTTTTCCTGCTGTTTGCAGTAATATTGCATTTTCTGTAAATGAAGATGTTTTTATTAGGACTAATACTACTTCAAATAAACAGGATGAATTGTACATCAGTGTGATAAATGCCGAGATACCTGTTCATTCTTATAAAGACTGGGCACATATATAACATAGATTATGGGTCAGTATTAATTATAGCATCGATTACTCTCATTAGCACTAATCAGTCTGCAAACAAAAATGAATGATAAAAATTTTAAGAATCATGATCTTGGTCAGCCTCCACTGGCAGAGTGTTTCCCTTGGTCACTTGGCTACATGTATTTTCCTCCACACAGTCATCTTGAAAGATCATATCAATCTCAGTCTTCAATTTTGACACTCTACTCCGGAGTTCATTGTTCTCCCTGTGGAGATATGTCTCCCTTGTCTGGAGTGAGTGAATTTGTTGGATGTGAGCGGTTTGCTGGAGGTTTAGCTGATCGAAGAATAATTTCGATTTTGCTTCCATGATTTTGAGTTTGTTTCGACACCTTTGTACAGTTGCTATTGCCGAACCAATGTCTTTTTTTATGGTAATATCATAACACATGGCCTTCAGTTGGATGTCTAAATCTTGCACTGATGCCGTTACAAGGTCTTTCCAGGATTCTTCAGGTTTGGCTTTCTTTGGGCTAGGACCGGCACTGCTGGTGGGATTTACACGTTTTTCTGCCATCTTATCTGCAAGGTAAGTAATGTTAATGCACTGCAAAAAATACAAAATATCATCTGAAATGTAACTGATACTGCAGCATGCTCTGTACTGGGTTCCAGAAGAACACGAAGGACTGAATTATGGCAGAGGAGATGTGAAAGTGAAGTTCACTGGAGACGAAGCACTATTATATGACATGCTGATGTAAAATGCAGTAAAGCATGCTATACACAGCAAACATTACAACATCAAATGTAAGATACAAGTATGTATGATGCACAAGCAAATATCAAAGCAGGAATGAGCATAAATGTACAGATTAATGATGTTGTAAAATTTGCATGCTATTAAACATTTGCAGATGACAGTTAGTGACATTTAGCCAGATGCAATGAGATATGGTCCAAGCTCTCCAGTCTATGCAGGTGAATAATAAATGATCACCACCAATGTATGTAGAAACAAAAAAGACAGCATGAGAAATGCAGGCAGATGACAACGACTAATAGGTGATTATATATATATTGTAATATACAGAAGACGTGATGAAAAAAGAAATAAAAAATGGAGAGCATGAAATATTTATCTTTTGTGTCTGTTACCGGTGCTCACCACGTGGAGGCAGTCACTAGATATATTTATCATTGGTACAGGAGCGAGTTAACCTAGCGCTATTTTACGCGACATATGGTATGCTAATGAGGCCACGCGATATAACGTTTGGAATTTATTGTGGGGGTCACCTGTGTGGGTTTTTCACCCAGGTAATTTGTATTCAGTCGCACAGGTGTGTTGATTCTTTTGTGAGTTTTCAGGAGATTAGCTGTGAATTAGTATTTGCTGCACGAAGGCAGTCTTCTTGCGTAAGAGTAAGGGTATATATACGGCAGGGAGCCAGAGATATCTCTTCGAAGTCCAGGCCAAGCCAGTCCGTTGCGGTACATGTTTCTCGATTGATTTACCTCGTGTTATGGAAACTCCAAGTATTAGTATTACCGACACGTCCATTCCTGCTGGTCGGAAAACTGATTCCTTGTCTGAAGAACTATTCCAAAAGTTTTGTTCATATGTGGACGACAAATTCAGCAGTTTTCAGTCAGATTTTTCGATTCAGTCCACCAGGAAAAGGAAAATTGAGTCAACAGAATTCAAATTTACCGGGAATCGGACCCAATTTGATTTCAACTCTTCTTTAGTAGATGACATTGACGCAGCTTTAAAGTCACTACATCATGAACGGAAAGACTCGGCTATTACGTTGCTGGAGTCTGTCTCGAAAAAAATGAACAGACGCAATAAAATTATCCGACTGGCCGATAAGTCTCCAGGTGGATGGGACACTGTACGTGAGTACGAGTCCGATGAGTTGGCGAGTGACTCTGAAGACGGGAAACGGATTCGACAAGCGGAAACTCGGGCCCTTCGTAAACGCGGAGAAAGATCTCGGGCACGTTGGCGTAAATCGCAAGCCCAGAATTATGCCATTTCTAGTCCGCCTGTTGTTCCTCCTAGCGGTGCTCAACCTAGTAACGCCAGGTACCCCAACCAGATGCAGTCGTTTCGAAGCTGGCCCATTGACCGGTTTCCAGGACGTCCAGGCAGAAACACCTTTCCCGCAAACGACATATGTTTCCGATGTGGAAAATTTGGCCACTGGGCTTCTTCCTGCAACCTCGCGCCCATCGCTAGCCCCGACGTCGCCGGAGAACGCTCCAACAACGTCTCGTAGCAGAGCTCATAACTTTGAAGATAAGTATTCACTTTATGATTGGGAAAATTTTCCTGATGACTTTGATTTATTGTCTAGTTCTATCCACGCATCTGAGAGTTACGAGTATTCTTCTAAATGACACTTCCGTTTCTGTTAAAGGAAGACTTAAAGAACATTTGAATTTTTGGAGATCGATCGGTACAAGTGACTACATACTTGACGTTATTCAGAATGGTTACGTTATACCATTTAAAGACACCCCGAAGGGCAAAATTTTTCGTAATAATCGTTCTGCTTTAAATCACCGAGATTTTGTATATGAAGCTATTTCAGACTTGTTGAAAAATGAAAATAACTGGATGGTCCCGCCGATTCACTTAGTGCCAAGGACCATCAAGCATTTGATTGCATGTAAGGCACTGGCGACGTTAATTGTCCCAAGGTGGCCATCTGCCTTATATTGGCCATTTTTGTTTTCTGGGGATGGTATTTGGATGCCGTATGTTAAAGATGTTCTTGAGTTTAAAGATAACACAGGTATTTTCATGCACGGGAGTTGCAAAAGCGCTTTTTTTTTGGTTCTACCAAGTTTGTATCTCCTGTTCTGGCAGTGAAGCTCAATGCTGAGAATCTAAATTGGAATTTACATATTGAATGATGTACTGCAAATCGTCGGAAGCAGATAGGACTAACGGCATATAACCTGTAAAGGCTTATGGAAAATTTGAATGACCGGCTTTTAGTTATTTCTTTTATAATTGAAGATTTCATGGGGCAGTCGAATGACAGCCTAATATATATTTTTATATACTTGAACAATTTTGTGGGGCAGTTGAATGACAGCCTATTATTCATTTCGGTATATTTAAAGATTGTGTATTCTTGGATTAATATATGGCAGTCGAATGACAGCCGAACAGTGGCACTTGTATAACACAGTGGCAGTTGCATGACAGCTAAGTAATGTTACGTAAAATTTGATTACCCCGTATTTTAAAGGATAGTTTTTGTTATCCAAGTTATGGAAGCCGATTGACAGCCACATTGTAGATGTACGTCGTTGTACATGCGTGTTGTTTTCTGTTGACACGTATCCTTTGTATCCTTATTAAACATTTATATGTTCATTATGTTATTTTTGTTCACAGACTTATTCAGGTCTGGCATTTGGAAGGAGGTTAACGAAGTGACTAACTCAACCCTGTCTCGTTTGGCACGTGACCTGCCTAATTTCGTCCTAAAGAGTAGAGCTAAGAGCACTGTCACTAAGTATTCTAAAGGATATGAACTATGGTGTCTTTGGTGTGAGCAAACAAAGATCGAACCCATTCCTGCACGAGAATGCCATGTAGGGCTTTATTTGTTATCGCTGGTTCAATCCGGATGTTCTTCAAAAATACAAGATGCTTTTCATAGTATTAGTTGGGCGCATGATTTGGCATCGGTAGACAACCCTTGCAATAAAAAATTTATACATTTGGTTAGAGATGCTGGTCTTAAGACAGTCGCCCGCATCGTGGTAAAAAAGGAACCAATCAGTGCGGAAATTTTGCAGTCCTTGGTGTTAAAATATGCATGTGCTGATTCTAAGTTGGATGATTTACGTGTTGTAACTATGTGTCTTGTAGCCTACGCGGGTTTTTTGCGATTTGGAGAACTAGCCAATTTGAAGCGTTCTAATATCTCTTTTCATGAAGATCATGTTTCAGTTTTTATCGAAAAAAGTAAAACCGATTTGTTCGGA
The DNA here is from genome assembly GCA_036873755.1 of Hanleya hanleyi. Classification (NCBI taxonomy): domain Eukaryota; kingdom Metazoa; phylum Mollusca; class Polyplacophora; order Lepidopleurida; family Hanleyidae; genus Hanleya; species Hanleya hanleyi. The sequence continues at coordinate 11,908 of JAVTVY010006327.1, forward strand.
GAAGGTACTTTTGTTGTTATAGCTAGAACAACTAATTCCACCTGTCCTGTTTCTATGTTGAAGAGATATCTTGAGGCCGCCTCTATTCCCGATGATTCGGATGAGTTCCTTTTTCGACAATTATCATTTTGTAAGTCTTTGAACAATTACAAGCTCCGTAATTCTGGTCCACTTTCTTACACTCGAACGAGGGAAGTTATTTTGAACAAACTAGAGTCCCTGGGTCTTAATCCCAAACTTTTTGGCGTTCATAGTCTAAGAGCGGGCGGAAGCAAGTGCAGCAGCAAATTCTGGTGTTCCGGATAGACTATTTAAGAGGCACGGTAGATGGCGGTCCGAAAATGCTAAGGATGGATACGTTAAAGACGATTTAAAGAAAAAACTATCTGTAACTTTAAACCTGGGGTTATGATTTGATAAGATTTATTCCGACCATTGCCTTTCTTTGTCTTATCGAAGTAGCCGGGCTCGGGGGGCCTTGGCTACTCTATTTGTAATAAAGAGCGGATGTTGAAAAAATAAATATTTTGTGTTCGTTTGAGTGCAACGAATTAGAACATAAATATATTTATCATTGGTACAGGAGCGAGTTAACCTAGCACTATTTTACGCGACATATGGTATGCTAATGAGGCCACGCGATATAGCGTTTGGAATTTATTGTGGGGGTCACCTGTGTGGGCTTTTCACCCAGGTAATTTGTATTCAGTCGCACAGGTGTGTTGATTCTTTTGTGAGTTTTCAGGAGATTAGCTGTGAATTAGTATTTGCCGCACGAAGGCAGTCTTCTTGCGTAAGAGTAGGGGTATATATACGGCAGGGAGCCAGAGATATCTCATCGAAGTCCAGGCCAAGCCAGGCCGTTGCGGTACATGTTTCTCGATTGATTTACGATGACGGATTTCTGTTTTGTGTTTTATTTTGTTTTTGCAGAGGATGTTGACCTTCATGGAATACGAGCCCGATCTGATTTACTGAAAGACAAGCCGTTTTGACATCTGAATATCATATCAATGTAGCCTGACAAACAAGAACATTTTTTGTAAATCAAAGATCATTTGTTTGGGATGGAGTTCGTCATCCTTTTACGAGAGATGCTTGGCGCACTGCTACGAACACAGGTTTGCATAGTTTTCCTAGCGAGGTTTTATCTCTGTTTTTGCCTGGGCGGCGTCCGGTATCGAAGTAGGTTTCTTAAATTTTCTGAGAAAACCGTTTTGATTTCCTGTACCGTGCGGCCGGGCTCGGGGGGCCTTGGCTACTCTATTTGTAATAAAGAGCGGATGTTGAAATAATAAATATTTTGTGTTCGTTTGAGTGCAACGAATTAGAACATAATTTGCTTTGCTGACAGGATTACGATAGAACTTTCAGTATTGGTGTCAGGATTTATAGGAAATGTTTTCAACTTTCAGTTAAATACAAATGTCTTGATCCACCAGGAATACTGTCAACAAAACAAAGAGCACCATGACAACGTCTGGATTCAGCATTAAAAATACTCATCAACTCAATACTTACAGGAGTTTATTCAAGCACCTCTTCTTCCATCTAAAGTTGAAGATTTCGTAATGCGACGAATCATGGAAAACTGGGTGGACATCTGCAAATTTCTTCCAAAATGTGTTGGGCAGAAAAGAATTTTCCGTTTCAATGAGATGAACATGATTTGTAGTCTGTAGTTTTGACATAGCTTTGGTGTTTTATGCTTCTGAACTAAAAAAACAATTGATTTTTGTAATGCGCACTTAAACACTTTTCGTGAATGCGGAACCCTTTTTGACAGCGCAAAAAGGAGCGCTGTGTGTGACCGTAAACGGAATAATATAAAAACGCAAACTGAATGATATTTTTGCCAAACAGAGTGCTAAAATAGGGGATATTAAAGACCTTTACTAAGGCTGTATCAGTTAAGTAGTAAATAGTAATCCAGGGTCGTAATAAACTGGAATAACACAAAATAAACATAATAGTGCACATCTGTCCATAACTCTGTAAAGAAATGACGTAACACGAAATAAACATGACGGTGCACATCTCTGGGTTACTAGGGATATTCACTGTGAGTATCAGAGCTGTCAGTCAAATTGTAACTGAGATCTAGCCCGGACAAAAGTTAGTGACGGGAAATTTCAAAGGGCCATAACTCTGTACAGAAATGACGTAACACGAAATAAACATGACAGTGCACATCTCTGGGATACTAGGGATATTCACTGTGAGTATCAGAGCTGTCAGTCAAATAGTAACTGAGATCTGGCCCGGACAAAAGTTAGTGACGGAAAATTTCAAAGGGCCATAACTCTGTTAAGAAATGACGTAACAAGAAATAAACATGACAGTGCACATGTCTGGGATACTAGGGATATTCACTGTGAGTATCAGAGCTGTCAGTCAAATAGTAACTGAGATCTAGTCCGGACAAAAGTTAGTGATGAAAAATTTCAAAGGGCCATAACTCTGTAAAGAAATGACGTAACACGAAATAAACATGACAGTGTACATGTCTGGGATACTAGGGATATTCACTGTGAGTATCAGAGCTGTCGGTCAAATAGTAACCGAGATCTAGCCCGGACAAAAGTTAGTGACGCAAAATTTCAAAGGGCCATAACTCTGTAAAGAAATGACGTAACGCGAAATAAACATGACAGTGCACATCTCTGGGATACTAGGGATATTCACTGTGAGTATCAGAGCTGTCAGTCAAATAGTAACTGAGATCTAGCCCGGACAAAAGTTAGTGACGCGAAATTTCAAAGGGCCGTAACTCTGTAAAGAAATGACGTAACACGGAATAAACATGACAGTGCACATCTCTGGGATACTAGGGATATTCACTGTGAGTATCAGAACTGTCAGTCAAATAGTAACTGAGATCTAGCCCGGACAAAAAATTGTTGACAGACGGCCGGCCGTCCGTCCGTCCGTCCGGCCGGCCGACCAGACGTACATACCGATTGCAAGACCCCGCAGCCCGATGGGCTGAGGGGTAAAAACCCAAAACAATATGGCAACCCACAGAGTCGTCCACGTGTACAGATTTTTAAGCACCATATGTATAGTTAGCCTTTACAATTCGAAGCTGAAATAGTGTACATTGTAAACTGTGACTTACAGTATGTTTATTAGTTCTTCTCAGATGTGTGTAACGATGTTTAAATTACTTCTGCTGGCAACTCAATGAACCGTTGTTTTTGTTATTGTTTTATTGTATTGATATTGAGTGAACGAGTGAGTAATAGGGTTTAACGTCGTTTTCAACCTTGTTTCAGTCATACCACTACGGTGCTTACATTTGCCAGAACACGAGAGTGCTCATAGTTCCTATTACCCTGGACACTGATCAGTCCAGCCAGTACAGCACCGGTCACTATTAGATATGGAAACACATATGATACTTGCATGCAGTATGATTCAAGGCATATTTTGATACCTTATAGTTAACCAGATGTAAGGCATATATCACTTCCAGACCACTGGTCATTTGGTCAAATTTATTTAGTCGGCCATGATGACCTCCTCAATGCAATTTTGCCTCTCAAATATTCATGGCAGACAACGCATGTACGAGCGCCTGAGGGAACATTAACGTGACACCCATTTTGTTTAGACTTGATTTAACTTGAAATCTGTTGGATTCAATTCGCTCCATATTTTAACTGCCGGTATAATTGCGGTATAGCTTTGTGGCTATTGCTTTTGGGGTCACTAGATCAAAGGTCAAGGGCACCTGGGTTAGGAAATCTGCAAAAAAGAGGGAATTTCCATGTCTAATTTATGAATTGGTACCAAATATTGGGTGCATACTGCCGATGGAGCAAAGAAGGAAGTGACTTCATGTTCAGGTCAAAAAGATCAAATGTCCGGTTTACTCAAGCCAGTGAACCTGGAAAAAAATGAGAAATCTTCTGTTCTGAGTCCAAAATTAGTTCAAAACTTGATGCCTACCTTGTATATTGGGCAGGGAATAACCCTACTTACTTTAAGGTCAAAAGGTCAGACAAAGGTCAAGACCATTCCATTCTTAAATACAGCCAAACAAACAAACTACTTTGCTTCAGGAAAAGGCACAGTCTGATACCACAGCACAGTTTCTGTAGGGAGATAACTAATCACAACTTACAAGCAGGTATACCAAAATTTTAGCTTCCATATTGTAAACCAGTAGTAAGGATAACGTAAAGAAACCAAGACAAGTCCTTTGTTGAGCTTCTACTGAAAGGGGTGTTTATATGGCGTAAGTAATCTTCAGAACAGTTCAAATGTCCAATTTCTTCAGAGACGAAGCCGCGCCAAATTCGCATAAAATGGCGGCTTTCCTGCTCGTCTACATGACGCTCGGGAGTTTCCGTGACCAATCGGCCACCATAGACTCTGCCACACTTATGGCGTTATACAAATAATTCAACCTAACACAGCAAAGTTAATATGATCTCGTTCACACTCCCCTACTTAAGTATTGTCGTCTCTGACAATATCTGATCAATTCAATACAACAAAATTTAAAAGTTCAAAAACGAACATAACTAACACACTAGTCAGTCTTATGATTAGGTTTCACGCCGGCCAGCATCTGCACCATCAGCAACTGTGCTTCACAAATATTGGCCAGCACGAGTGGATCTACTGAGTTCACGCCGATCGCCTGTTTTACAGCAGATACCGGCAACTTATGTACATTAATGTGTGTTCCTGCTGTGGACCGCGTAGTCCTACGCGTTATCGTGACCTCATCAGGGGCAAAGTAAGGCTCCCCTACTTTGTCCTTGGTTCCATCCACAATTATGTTCTCAGTACCACCCGTAGCCTCAGATCCACTGTCACTATTGTCCTGAACCGCTCGTTCCTCAGGAACGCTGTGTCCGTCACCATCAAGTGAGACAATAGGCTCCAGATGCCCAGTGTCCTCTGTTCTAGGTTCCGTTTCTTCAAGAGTACTGGGAGTGTCCTCCCCCAGTTCGATCCACTGATCGTCGATATCACTATCAGAATGTTCTCGATCATTGTCTTCCACGACAGCATTATCTGATGTCGAAGGCGTGTCCTCTGCAACTGGCTGTATATCGCCCACAATTGTCCGAGAATCCAGTAATTCAGAGCGATGAACTCTCTTCTTCGCGCCAGCTCCCAACGGGTCGATAATATATACATTATTGTCACGTTTCTCCACGACCTTATAGGGTTCGGGGTTCCAAATATCCTTAATCTTGTGACGGGTTTGGAAATGGTTCCTAACGAAAACCCTGGATCCTACTTGCAGCTGTTTGTCGTTAGATTTCGCGTTGACTCGCTGTTGCCTCTTCAATGCCGCTTTCTCTGTCCTTTCACTGACTAGTCGGAATGCATCAGCCATGCGTCTGTGGTGGTCAGTTATCCATTCTTCCTCGAGGTTCTCATCTGGTTTAGCGAGTAACGCATCGACGGGAAGCCTTGGCTCGCGCCCAAAGAAAAGGTAGAATGGAGCATAACCTGTAGTGGTGTGTGGCGTGCAATTATATGCGTAGAGGAGTTCCGGCAGAAGTTCTGGCCATTTGCGTTTCTTTTCAACTGGCAAGGTTCTGAGAAGGTTGTGCATTGTCCTGTTAAAACGTTCACAATTACCGTTCCCCTGGGGGTGGTAGGGCGGTACTTGTCTTAGCCACGCTGTACAACCTGCACAATGCTTCAATCACTTTGCCTTCGAAGTTGCGACCCTGGTCGCTATGCAACCTCTGCGGAATTCCATACTTCAAAAACCACTCCTTGAACAGAACTCTGGCTACAGTCACCGCAGTCTGATCTTTTGTTGGGAACGCATGGGTGAATTTTGTGTACACGTCGGTGACAACTAAGACATTTTCAACGTTGTTGGTTCCAGGTTCTAAAACGCTAAAGTCAATTGCGAGGATTTCCAAAGGTCTTTTGGCAATGACAGATCCAATGGTTGTGCGAACAGATTTTCCTTCCTTCGCGAGCATGCACCTAGTACAAGATCCACAGTAAGTACTTATGTCTCTGGCCATTCCAACCCAGTAACATCTTCCCTGGAGTAGACTTAGGCAACGATCAAGACCTTGATGCCCCATGTCATCATGTACAGCTTTTATCACTTCCTCCTTCAACACTAGTGGGAGAAGCACTTGTTTCACCGTTTTACCACTATCTTTCACCGAACGATAGAGAACACCATCGTCGAAGGTAAGTCTGTCCTCCATGCTCATGATTTTCTGCACCTCTCGGCATTCAGTTCGCAAGTTGCGTTTAGGTACAGGCCTACGACACATAAGGTTTATGACTCGTCCAATACACGGGTCGTCTGCTTGCAGAGCAGATATCTCAGTTGAAGACCTTGCAGACAAGGACGATGACACCACTGGAAGTAACCGCTGAGGTGCGGTCTGCATTTCCTCATTCCAGGCTGCAAGAACGATACTGTTCAGTTGACATCTTAACTCCCTTGGTAACGGAGTCAATTCCGCTGACAGAGGAAAGGCAACTGAGTTTACCCCTTCCAAATAAGCCGTTTCCGGTGTGTGTGACGTCTTTCGACTCAACGAGTCGGCGTTTCTGTTTACTCGTCCCGAGCGATGTTTGATGACCAGGTTATAATATGCGAGCTCCGCAACCCATCGCAGTTCTGTGGCTCCCAGTTTCGCAGTGCTTGACTGTATGTACGTTAGTGGGTCATTGTCGGTGTAAACCAGACATTCGGTACCTAGGAGAAGATCTCCGTATTTCTCCGTGACAGCCCACTTTAAGGCTAACAACTCTAATTTGCGACTACTGTAGTTGTTCATGTTTTTCTCATTCTCACGTAAGGCTCTGCTGGCATAACCTAGAACAACGCGTCCATGTTCTCGGTCTTGAGAAAGAACTGCTCCCAGTCCAAGATTGCTTGCATCGATCTCTAAGATATAGGGTTGGGTAAAATCAGGGTACCCTAACAACGGAGCCTCTGTCAGCTTAACTTTCAGTTCTGCGAAAGCACGGTCACAGGATGTATCCCATGCTCCAATCCCTAATGGACTCTGTAGCTTTCGGTGTTTGCTCTTCTTCTTTGGTCCCTTTAACAAGGCATGTAAGGGGGAAGCTGTTTTGGCGAAGTCACGGATGAACCTCCGATAATATCCGGCCAAACCGAGGAATCCTCTTAATTCCGTCTCTGTTTTGGGTGTTGGCCACTCCCTTACAGCCACTACCTTCTCAGCGTCCGGTGTAATGCCACTTTCCGAGACTGTGTGTCCCAGGTATCGGAGTTTAACTTTAAAAAGCTGACATTTCTCAGGTTTTACCTTGAGCTTCGCATTCCCAAGCCTGGTTAGCACCATCTCCAACCTATTCATGGTTTCCTCGAATGTTCTGCCGAAAATGAGAATATCGTCCAGATAAATAAGTATCTTCTGGAAATTCTGGTCGCCCAGCAACTTGTCCATGAGCCGCATAAAAGTGGCTGGTGCTCCAGTTAATCCAAATGGCATGCGACGGTATTCATACAGCCCACCCGTCCCGACTCTAAACGCGGTCTTTTCTACATCCTTAGGCGCCATCGGAATCTGGTTAAAACCATGTACTAAATCTAAACTACAAAAGTACTTTGCATCTTTTAGTACATCCAATGCCTCTTCAATCCGCGGCAGCGGATACGCATCTTTCCGTGTCTTGGCGTTGAGCGCTCTGTAGTCACAACACATCCTCAAGGAACCATCCTTCTTTTTGACTAATACTACCGGGGATGCATAAGGGCTGCTCGATTCCTGAATAACGCCAGTGTCCAAGGACTTCCTAAGGTATTCTCTGACTTCTGACCACATGTGAGGCGGCACTCTCCGGTGAGGTATCCTTATTGGTGTATCATCAACTGTGTTGATTTGGTGTTCAATCAGATCACATTTACCAATATCATGTTCGGACTTGCTAAAGACCTGTTTATGCTTTTGAATTATCTGTTCCACCTGGTCCCGCTGTTGCTTGGTCAGATCTCCGTTTATATCCATACGAGACATCAGGTTTTCTACGCACTTAGACATCACAGCTTGTTCATCGTTTAACCGAACTTCCACTTCGGAAACACCAACCTGAACAACATCTACATTTGGTTCAGGCTCTGCAGCACTGAGGTAACCGATGGGGGTCCTGGGTCGAATATAGGCATCGGTATTCGAAAAATTTGCCACCTGCACGTTCATCCCACCACTGCCACCATGTAAACCAGTAGTAAGGATAACGTAAAGAAACCAAGACAAGTCCTTTGTTGAGCTTCTACTGAAAGGGGTGTTTATATGGCGTAAGTAATCCTGTAAGAACAATACAATACATTTGTCAATTGTCCTTCAACTTCCGACATTATTGCATAATAAAGTTATATTTCTGCAAACAATGTAGTTTTGTTATCTTTACCAGTCGGTTATTTACTAGTGTAAATATATTACATCACTATATCCGACAATTTGTTTCTCAAACAATTGTGAGTGTAAAAGCATTACTAATAATCACAATAGTTCATTCAATTTATCTGGTTATCCTTGCAATATTCTGTAACTCCATTAGCTACTTCCTGGCTACTATTACCAAGGGTTAAGCCCCAGCCATGTGACATAAATCACAAGTTGCTCTTTAATCAATAACAGTAAATTGAATTAAAATTTAGAACAATTTGAATAAACCTTGCAAACAATTTCCAATTACTGAAATTACATACTTCAAACTGAATCATATCATTATATTTATGTAGTCCATTATCTGCTGCTAATCATAATGAAAATTTACAAGATTTGATTACATAATACATGGGAAAACGTACCCCCTGGGTGCACAACAGAATAACATTCATTCAATAGGAAATGGGTCAGCAAGACATCAACATAACATCCCAGGCACGAGAGCTTCATCCTCCACATCAAACCCCATATTGGGCAAACTGTAATAGAAATGCCCTTTGTATACTACTAATGCTAAATTTATCCATGTTCATGTTATGCACTCAAAATCACGTATAGTCTGCATAGAAGTGATATTAATAAAATAAAATACTTTCTACACGTGGAATGTACTGGATTCGTGTATAAATTCATACAAAATAAACCATGGCAGTCAATAATTCTTCACTTGTAGCATCGTGACATGTAATCGGTCTGGCAAACTTACAATTTACAGAGGGAAGGTTACAAAACCTAATTCTTGCACAAAATCACAGCATACAGGTTGCACAAAATTAATGTTCAAATCTATATGGCTCAAGTCTGTGAATCGACGGTGCAGAACAATCATTACTATAGCAACCAGCATGCTTTCCTGTACAGCCGTTCTTCAAACTCAAAAATATAGTACATTTACTGACTAGAAAAGGCCGGCATTTAAATCAACATGTGGCGGAACCATTTATAACAAATCCTCCAACAATATTTAGGTGTCTACTCACTTCAGAACAGTTCAAATGTCCAATTTCTTCAGAGACGAAGCCGCGCCAAATTCGCATAAAATGGCGGCTTTCCTGCTCGTCTACATGACGCTCGGGAGTTTCCGTGACCAATCGGCCACCATAGACTCTGCCACACTTATGGCGTTATACAAATAATTCAACCTAACACAGCAAAGTTAATATGATCTCGTTCACACTACGTTGATTTTTTTTACAAGCGTTTATCTACATTAATTACAAAACTTGATTTCAAATGTTCCAGATGTATAAGTTCACCTGATAGCGAATATCACTGCTTTATTTGTTAGATTCTTATGTCGATCTTTTAGCCAATGTTTATTGTTTTAGCCCATATACAATAAAACCCATCTTGTTTATCGGTCTATCTATCTATCTTATCTGTGTAATCTCTGTCGTATGCCGCTGGCCCCTAGTATTCATGAACCCGCCTGATAATAACTAGAGTTGAGCGGCGAGCTCTCTTGTGTTGGAGGTACGATTATCACCGTATGAATATGCATGATTATGAGACATGAGCAGTCATGTACTTCGCTCTATCGCTCTATCGCCATCGGTCTATCGCTCTATCGCCATCCCTCTATCGCCATTGCTCTATCGCTCTATCGCCATCGCTCTATCGCGTTATGGTCATCGATCTATCGATTTATCGATCTATCGCCATAGCTCTATCGCTCTATCGCCCTCGCTCTATCGCCATTGCTATATCGCTATATCGCTCTGTTTTTGACGTACGATGGCGAAGTGACGACACAGGCCCCAGTGTCTGGACAGTAGAATTTAAATTCAGTATAATTTAAATAATTTAATTTTTGTTAAGTCATCCTATAATACAGAGAGGAAAAGGTATTGCACGCGCCATATTGGATTTGCCCGCCAAATACGAAAAAACTAAGTAAAGTTTTCACATTAAAAACTGTTTAACTGACCGTGTTACTGGTGTCCACTCAATTTTGAAACCTTTGTTATGCCATCTAACCCTACGGGAAACCTCAGATCGCCGTTTTATTGGTATAAATCCATCTCTGAAAACAGTAAACTTACGGCTTCTGTCAGCCGCTCTCTGCCTCGTCTGGGACGTCAATTGCTGTCTACGTCATCGCTTTCGGGACGCTAAACCCGCACTAAATTATTCGAGCCATCTCATTGGTCGATTATCGGGACTAGTTTTTGCGGGTAATACGAAATTGTTTTCAAAATGTCAAAATTGTCGAAAGACGCAGAGATATTGATATGGTAGGTTTAATAACACGTCGGCTGCATTTGGACCTTTCAATTTGTCATTATGTTTGTTATAAAACCAGACGATCCAGTCAAAAATGTATATATATATAATAATGTAATTTCACAGCATAGGCAGATTTATGAATTACAAGGGTTGTTAATGCCATTTAGAAAGTGGGTAAAATGGTCCCGTGAGAATTCCAACCCGTGCCCTCAGAGTTTGGCACCAAATCGCCAGCAGTAAGGCCCACTAGAAAAGAAAGTGGTCGTTCCCCGAGTGCATCTCATAAAAATACCCGCGTATGCAAAACTGTAATACCAAAAAAACATTTTTTCAAAATATGGTGTACCGGTAGTAGTATACAAAGCGTAAAATGACCACGTTTGACCTCAGAAATGTGCATATGACCTCTGTGACGTCACGCGCCAGCCAATCAGAAGCGAGTATTGTGTCACATGGGGTCATGTTGTGGTGGTGGTGGATGGGTGGGTGGTGGGTTTAAGATGGCAGCTGTGGTGGTGGTGGATGGGTGGGTGGTGGGTTTAAGATGGCGGCTGTGGTGGTGGTGGATGGGTGGGTGGTGGGTTTAAGATGGCGGCTGTGGTGGTGGATGGGTGGGTGGTGGGTTTAAGATGGCGGCTGTGGTATGTGGTGGTGGATGGGTGGGTGGTGGGTTTAAGATGGCGGCTGTGGTGGTGGATGGGTGGGTGGTGGGTTTAAGATGGCGGCTGTGGTGGTGGATGGGTGGGTGGTGGGTTTAAGATGGCGGCTGTGGTGGTGGATGGGTGGGTGGTGGGTTTAAGATGGCGGCTGTGGTATGTGGTGGTGGATGGGTGGGTGGTGGGTTTAAGATGGCGGCTTTGGTGGTGGATGGGTGGGTGGTGGGTTTAAGATGGCGGCTGTGGTGGTGGATGGGTGGGTGGTGGGTTTAAGATGGCGGCTTGACATCATCCTTGGCTGTGTGCCAAGTATGTACGACTATAGTTCGGTTAACCTTTGACCTGTGTATTCCTCCGCGGGGATGAGGTCATGTCTGGCGGTGACTAGAAAAGAAAGTGGTCGTTCCCCGAGTGCATCTCATAAAAATACCCGCGTATGCAAAACTGTAATACCAAAAAAACATTTTTTCAAAATATGGTGTACCGGTAGTAGTATACAAAGCGTAAAATGACCACGTTTGACCTCAGAAATGTGCATATGACCTCTGTGACGTCACGCGCCAGCCAATCAGAAGCGAGTATTGTGTCACATGGGGTCATGTTGTGGTGGTGGTGGATGGGTGGGTGGTGGGTTTAAGATGGCGGCTGTGGTGGTGGTGGATGGGTGGGTGGTGGGTTTAAGATGGCGGCTGTGGTGGTGGTGGATGGGTGGGTGGTGGGTTTAAGATGGCGGCTGTGGTGGTGGTGGATGGGTGGGTGGTGGGTTTAAGATGGCGGCTTGACATCATCCTTGGCTGTGTGCCAAGTATGTACGACTATAGTTCGGTTAACCTTTGACCTGTGTATTCCTCCGCGGGGATGAGGTCATGTCTGGCGGTGATGCGGTCGCCTCCGCGAAGAAAAAGTAGTCCCTAGATAAAATGGTCCGATGGGGTCGAGTGAGGTATCAAAGTGAAGCTTAGGGGAGGGGGCATCGGTTGGGCTGGGGGTGGGGTTGAACTATACCGTTTAGGTGTATTGATGATAATAAAATTTAAAGATCACATGTCCAACACATACTCACATAATGAAAGCAAGAATCGAACTTGCGACCCTCGAGATGAAGGATACCTGTCCAGGTTTCATTTTTTTGAGGTGTACTGAAATGCTCTCTCTAATTTATGCCACGGTATCTATTTTTACATCTAGGTTGAAGATTTATATCGACACTGCTACACACTTTTCGAGATGTGTTTTCACTTTCGATGAAAGCACAAAACAGTCTAAAATGAGTCTAAAAAAATTCACCTACGCTAATATTTTCTAGTGTTTTGTAGAATATAGATTCGCGTTCATTTCTATTTCGTCAAGAAAAATGTTTTGTAGAATATAGATTCGCGTTCATTTCTATTTCGTCAAGAAAAAATTTTCATCTCGAAAATTGGCAGATTGAAATGTTCTCTCTCATTTTATGCCACGGTATCTATTTTTACAGCTGTCAACTGTTATGGTTTGGTCACAATGTTGCCATTTTCTCCCCTATATTTAGCGTCCACAAAAAGAAGAGTATATTACAGCAATTATGTTCAAGAAAACACCCCGCTAGAAAATTGTCTTCAAATTGTCTGTTGTTGTGGGAGTATAAAAAATCCTGGTCAACAGGGGCGCGTATATTTCGTGCGACGCTATGTTGCCAATGCATTGAAATTTGAATAGGTTGTCTGCATGGGTTTCAACGCAAGTATAGTACTAAAGTCTAGCTTACCTGATAAAAGAGTTTAGTCCAGATGTATACCTATATTCCATACTCCCGGGCGTTTGATGCATATCTGGGGCTGTTTTTTTTCTAGGTGGGTATAACACACCATGAAGCCTTCATCACGATGCATTCGTATCCTAAAAAAATATGGGTATCACCACGAATCTCATTCCATATATATTTTTTTCGAAATTCACAGATATTTCCATCGGTAAATCCGGTGTTCAGTATACCACATGGATGAAATGAACGCACTAAACTATGAAGCTAATGATTTTGGTCAGCGGCACACACATGCTCCCTGGTTTGGTGTCGGTTTTCTGTTTCTTGGCTTGTCACGGATTTTTTCGAAATTCACAGATATTTCCATCGGTATAAATCCCGTCTTCAGTATACTACATGGATGAAATGAACGCACTAAACTATCAAGCTAATGATTTCTGCCAACGGCACACACACATGTTTCCTGGCTCTGCCTGGTGTTATGGTGTCGACACCCCAGCGGTTTTCTGTTTCTGGTGATGTGACGGTAGATGAATTTCTCCCTCCCATACACCCACGTGGGGTGGGTGTGGTAAAACAGAGGGTGTTCAGCCAATGAACTATAAGAAAAAGATATGTGTGTGCATATTAATAAACCACGTTGGCTGTATAGGTCGTAGAAAATGGGCGCCTAAAAAATGAACACATTTCATTACACTGTTGCGAATTGTTGCGAGTGCACGTGTGACTCAGTGCGTTTTCATATCCAGCTCAAATTGAGACGGAGAATTTCGTTACCATTACCAGTAAATTGTAAGTTTATTGCGGAAAGAATTTATATTGCATAAATTCCTGCGGGAAATAGAAAGTACACATATAAGAGAATATTGTCTTGACGTAAAAAGTTTGGACATTTCATATTTACGGAGATATGGATTTTTATAACTGAGCCGGTTTTTCGTGTAAACCATCGCAGCGAAAAGGGAAACGGCTGTCATATTCGTTTTGCTATGTCACAAAAAGTGCACGAATTACTTATTCCTAAATCATCAATTCCACGAAATATTCAACCAAAATGTAATTCCGTAACAAAATTCAAAATTTCGGTTATGTCCTTCCTGGACAATTTTGTCCATGTTGTTGACCAGTCATTATCGCTCTTTCACATTTAATCGAATACACGTGCCTTCCCCGGGACATAACAACAGAATTCATGTGCTTCGGTCTGTCCTCAGAATTTTTTAGACCGAATAAAATCGAAACTTGTAAAATAGGAAAAATCGCAACTTCTTAAAAGATGGACCAAAATGTAATTCCGTAACGCAGGTTTGCTTAACCACATTTATCAATTTGAAACTTTACTTGATGGAAATCAGATATAATGTAGTCCAGGCGCTCAAGATTCGAATAAAATCAGGAATTAAATGAGAAACGTTCCAGTTTTGATGGAATATATATGTAACCTACACGTCTTCATAAGGAGGTTAATTCACTGTAATTCCGTAACGCGGTTTTCGAATGTCACGTGACCAGGTAGAAAACAATTGTATTTCCCTTTTTTTTTCTCATCCTACAGTTCTTAGTAATAGAATTAGAAAAATGATATTCCAAAACAGATTTTCCCATGGACGAGTAATAACAGGGGTTCAGAAGAAGAAAAAATATGGGTACCTTGTAATTCCGTAACGCTGGAATTGATGAAATGATTTCATGACGAATCCAACTAAGGTTAGCAAGTATACATATTTTACGATATTGTCAATAACTGTGAGCACATAAGACGTTCTGGTTGATGAGATCTGAATTTTTGAAGTTTGGCAATTTTCTGACTTCGAGCTTCGAATACCCGCGCGGTAGAGTGAGGTCTTATTTTAAAGCTCTCGAGGAAATAAATAAATAAATAAATAAATAAATAAATAATAATAAAAAAAATATAAAAAATCGGCGAGTAGTGGACAAAGGGGAAATTGGGAAGTACTGACCATGCCCCAGAATACTTCATATGCATATCACGGCCTTAAGGCCTATGTAAGATGTAATCTACTTCACATTTTAGTAGTATAAAAAGCGCGCGCGCGTGTCAATGTAGGGAGAGGTTAAATCGACAACATAGAACTTATAGTCATCAACTTAATCTATACGTGTTGGACGAGTCTCTTCACTCACCGTATACACGCACCTCAATGAAATGCCCGCTCCAAACCTAGACCAAAAACACGTACTTGGTCTGTGGGCTGATTTCATTGGCTCTCTATTTTTACTATAGTGCTCTTGCATTCTAACTTTGATGGGTTACATTTTGGCCCCATCCTACACCACTGATTTCAGTTTCACTGAATCTCCACATTGGGCATTGATGCATTATGAATAAAACACACAAGACAGGTTTTTTTTTTGGTGAGATCTCATTTTGTTTTTTATTCAGTAACAACAACGACAACGTGAGAACAACCACGTGAAAACTCAAGCCCAGAACAAGGGGCTTGTACATTGAAAGAACTGAAGCCCAGAACAGAGGGCTTTTAAACTTAAACCCAGAACAGCGGGCGTATGTACATTGAAAGAATTCAAGCCCAGAACGGGACTTGTACATTGAAATGATGGGCGGCCCAGTCATAGACGAGTACATCTCGATCCTCGGCCTTGGGGTACTCGTCAAACATCTGTACGATGGTAGATAAGGGTCTTCCCCGGCATCGATGGTCCAGGTAAAACAAGCAATATTGTCCGCACACGCTACTGGTCAGGCTTTGCAGCGTTTGACTGTTCCAACACCACGTCTCTGTGCCTTGATCCATGAAGTCTGTTAAATCGGGATGGAGGGGTGGCAGGCCGTACGGGTCAAAGTATTCGCCCTGATGTTCTTTCAAGTACACGGCCACCCAGTGTTCACCGGGTCGCTCCATCGGGTCCGTGTTGAGAACGTAAGCAGCAGGATACACACGGTCTAATGGGAACACATCTCGGGCGAACACCCCTTGAAACATCATACGTGTCTCTGGGTCATTCTCCAGCACGGTGGTTATCTGCTCTGTATCCATGTTAGGTGGCGAAGTCACACAGCACGTTGCGCGCCTTGTCCACTTGAATGATGTTGTCAAACTCGGCGTAGCAGATCACATTGACGGTGTTCCGGAGGGCTCGTTGAAAGTGGATTTCCAACCGTAAATTGCCTTGCTTGGCCAGGGCCAGCTGATGGTCGTTCTCTAAGGTGGGGGTCAGATCGAAACAGAACAACGTGTATCCGGTCCCGTAGTCCTCCCGACTGATGAAATTCCCTTCGTCCTGGTTGATTTGACCGGTGGCTGTAAACAGGCTCTGATAGGCTCGAATGAAATTCGCGCGCCCAAAGCTCGGGGTTAAGGCCGTGGCTGGCACCTGTTGTCCATCCACATGCAGGGCCACAAAATTGATGCCGAAATGTTTAAAGTCAAACGGATTCTCTGGGTAGGCTCCACTGAAACTGGTATTTTCCACACAGGCCAGGATCAATCGCTTGGGTAGTTCCCCCAGGAACAGGTTGTCTTTGCTGGCGCTCATATTTCCAGCAGACACAGAGAACACTTTGGTTTGCACACGTCGGATAGGGTACTGGGCTGGTTTTGTTTCCAAGGCTTTCATGTGTCCCAATTGAACGGCTGGATTCGGTTTCAATTTTCGGACATACAGGACTGCGTCTTCGATGACAATCTTATAGTCAGCTACATGCGCCTCTACGTTAGTGGCCATCAAGGCGAAGGTCGGAGGCGCCCGTATCAGTCGGATTTTGATGGGAACCTTGTTCAAGAGGTATCGGTCTTGCATGAACATGTCTGCGTGCAGTCGACCGATCATATCCACCGAGACGCCGTTCGCGGTCAAAGCCTTCCGTTTGCTATATCCTGTATTGTCGTTCTCTGCGCCCATGTGCTCGGCTTTGTCCTGGTAGAATAAAGCGGCTGTCAGTTGAGATTTTTTAGCCTCTCGCCCATGCGACAACAGCGTCTCGATGTAGCCTCGATAGGGGTACGTGTTGGTCGAGTCACTGATGAGTTTGTCGCTGAGAAATATATCCACCTGTTGAAACATCGAGTGCAGCCAGAGATTCGTCGGGCCCACCGTTGCTTGGTCGACGATTCTGGTGCCATCTCCACTGACGATCTTGGCTTTCACATACAAGTAGGTATGGGCTAAATCCACATAGGTCGTATCCGCATTACTGATGGTGAACTCAATGGGCCCTGTTGCGTTGATGCTGGACAGCGGGAGATGCTCCACCCATAATCCTTGTTCGGCACTGGTCTGTGTGGGCGGCACGGTCCACAAATCAAATTCACTGTTGGTGGAAGGGCAGGACTCGGCGTGGATCAAGGACATGTTTTAAGAAAAGATATCCTTTGTCTTCTTCGATGTGCGTCGTCGCTGGGTCGGTCGTCGACTGGTGCGTGGTCTCGGTGGGGCAGCTTTTTTATTCCCTACGGTGCGTTGTGCTTTGGCCACCAAGACGCCTCCCGCTTCTTTGGCCCGCCGTTTCAAGGCTTCTTTGGGTGCCGTACCCCCAAGACATCACCGGCCACTTGCAGTCCACTGCGTACCGCTTGTTTGCCGATTGCTTTCACCCCACGCGTCACCAAGGGCAGGAACGTTTTGACGATGCTCCTGAGTATGTTCCCCAGTCCATGTCCACGTTGCATGCGTGCACCACTAAACACCGGAAAGCCACCCCCGGCCTGTTGGGCATAATAGTCCATATAGCTGCGTCCATCGCACTCGTAAGGCACCTTCTTTATACAAAGTGGGGAGCACGTGCTTGTCGAAAATGAAGTGTCAGCACCACTTTCCCGCGTTCGAATGCCACCGGTCGTCCCGTGTCATCTCTTATATCCACTGTGATCGTGTTGATGTGGGTTTGTCGTACAGGCAGGTAGAGCATGTGGGTGAAACTGTGGGTGACTTGATCGCCATACTTATTTTTAATGGGCACCACCCGTAACAGAGGTGTGTTGATATCGCCCACGATGTGGTTGTCCACCACATCCGAGTAGACGTAGAGTCCGTACATACCCGACTTCATATCCATCGGGATCTCGCCATGGTGTTCGGTGGGACCAGCGAACGTCTGTAGATCGAAACCCAGCAGTTGCTGTAGGATAGGACTCAGTACGACACTCGCGTTGGCGGGGACGACAAGCTCTGCCTTGTCGTTGTGTGCGTTGTAATCGAAGTTCACGTGATTCTTGAAGGGATAGGCTCCAAACAAATGAGCACAACTAAAAGAAAAAATATGAAGACAGACCCGAGGAACCTTAGTGCAGGTTTCTCGGCCGAGTCTCTAATAGTTCGAAATGCACTAAGACCTTTTTCAATCCAAATGACAGATATATTTCTGACAGCAAAGCAAGGCCACGACATCAAACCTTGCAATATTGCGCTTGATGATTGTTTAGCACCGAATTCTACATGTAATAATTTCAAAATTTCTAAGTGTGGACACTGTGGATGTCTCACGTGTCCACTCTTTAATTCTTCAGTTTCATTTAGTTCCGCGTTAACTGGTAACTCATATTCTGTTAACTCGTATGTTGATCTTAGTTGTTCTACTACAAACTGTATTTACTTAGTTTCCTGTAAGAAGTGTGGTCAACAGTATGTTGGCAAGACCACCCAAAGACTCCATCTTAGGGTGAACGGTCACAGAAAATCCGTTAGAAAAAAACAATTGCTCATAGGTAAGCATTTTTCTGGACCTGACCATGGCTGGGATAACTTTAGTATTCAGATCATAGACGTCGTCTATCCATCTACCAATGACTCCCCCTTTGGATTTGAGAGAAAATCCGAGAGCGGGAATTATTCTGGATGCTAGAACTTGGGTCGGTGTTTCCGTTTGGTTTAAATGATAATGTCAGTGGATTCGGCAATGCTACAAACCGCCGTTCAAATATATCCAACATTACCCAACTATTTAAACCCCATCAACGGAGACAACGCAGCCATGGCTGGCGAAAGTTTAATAGTTCGATGATTCACGATAATATCACTTTAAATTACTTAGTGGGTTTAACTAACGCACCCAATAGTATACATAGCTTACGCATAGTTCTGTATGCGTTACCTGTGAGAGCTTTAAATCAAATAGCCAGAGATATACAGCAATCTGCGTCTTCAGGAAATATAATACCATCAAAAATGAGTAAAGTATGTCAACATATAGCGTATTTTCGGTTGTATCGTCCAGTTAACATAATCGAAACATCTCAACATGGGCTTTTCTTGAAACTCAACTACTTAGATAAAGGACTGGACATCATTAATTTACCTCGAATCCTGAATGATCAAGAGGTACGCAACGCTGTACCAAACTATTTCAAGCTCACAGAACCTCCTTGCTTTTCATATAAGTATACTAAATCTATAGCCACCAAAATATTCAATTACTCCAATGCTGTCAAGGAGTTTGACTGGAACTTATACACGTCAGGAGGCTATAGAAGTGATTGTCAATTGTGGAACTTTATCTATACACCATGCAAACATATTGTGACTGGTGACCTAGATGTGGTGAGTGATAAGGATCTGAAATTACTCCTGATGAAAGGACCTAAATATAGAGAGCCAAGAAGAATAAATCTGAAGGCGGACCAGAAGATAGTCCTGACCGCATTAGAACAGTACGTTATTGATTGGTCTAAGCGAGAAAAAGTTGAACCTACAGTACTCGCTGATTGGCTGGACCTCACCAAGAGCAATGTCGTTGAAACAATCCGCCATATTGACAGAAGTACTCTTCCCCAAGCAAAACAAGTACTGAGAAACCTCGATTCGCAAGAAGTTCTAGCAAATCTCCAGAGTAAATTCGTCATAGTCCCAGCAGGCAAAGCTCCGAATAATATAATATTCATATGTAAATATTACTATTACCAGGTGCTGGTTAAAGAATTGAGTGTAGATATATCTTCATCAAATACATCTACTTACTCCCAAACTGCATTTACTCTGGAAGATTTATTTAACAATCACAAAAAGTTTCTCAAGGAAAGAGGTATTTGTCTTCCAACCAATCATAGCGACATACCAAAAATATACTGGACTCCCAAAATGCATAAATCACCATGCAAAGCTAGATTCATAGCTGGTTCTAGAAGCTGCACCACCAAATTTCTTTCAACCGTGTTGACGAGGGCTCTTCAGAAGGTAAAAACATTTTGGGAAAGGTATTGCGCCACTATTTCTAAAAACTCTGGCGTTGAATGTATGTGGATATTGAAAACTCAAAATGTCTTACGGAAGAACTTGATGCTAAAGGTCACATACTGTACAGACATGTATCCACATGGGATTTCTCGACTCTCTATACTACAATCCCTCATCAGGACCTTATTGATCGTATAAGTTCATTAATAGTATCTGTGTTCAGGAAAACTGATCGTAGATATATTAATGTCGGAAGCCATAAAGCATTCTTTAGCTCGACTACATACAAGAGATATCTTTCATGGGATGTTTCTTTGTTTATAGAGTTGCTTGAATTTCTCATTAAAAATATCTATGTGAAATTTGGCAACACAATATATCAGCAGCATATAGGTATTCCAATAGGTATTAATTGTGCACCCCTGTTGGCTGACCTGTATTTGTTCTCTTATGAATATGACTATATGCTGGCGCTTTCAAAAACCGATCCACTCAAAGCCCGTTCCTTCTCATTCACCAAACGCTATATAGACGATCTTCTCGCTGTGGATAATCGTTATATAAATGACGCAGTGAAGGATATATATCCACCTTCACTGGATTTGAAGAAAACTACAGATAGCCCTACAGGCACATCTTATTTAGATCTCTACCTCTACAAAAATGAAGCGGGCATTCTCTCTCGTCGACTTTATGACAAAAGAGATGATTACAATTTCGACATCGTAAACTATCCCTTTCTGGATAGTAATATTCCAGTGGGACCCGCATATGGCGTATACATATCTCGCTTAGTAGCATTTGCTAGATCCTGTGTTAAATGTGATGATTTTAATCAACGTCACAAAACATTGTTGCAGAAACTTATAAAACAGGGCTATTCCACCAAGCGCCTCCACTCAAAGTTTTCAAATTTGGCGATACATATCGCATGCTGATAGCAAAAATACGAACGTAGCGTGCAAGATCTATGGCGCTACGTTTCGTAACAACATGTGTCTAATTCCGCTTAACCTGGGCTAGGGGCCGTATGAGCCCATGTACTTCAAGATCCTCATGGTACTCATATGAACAGTCACAATCAAAGCGTGACTGAGGTACATCATTTTTAGATGACGACTCTATAACGAATATTATGGGATTGGGGAATACTGATCAGCGATACGGATTTGATATTTTGGAACATCATGATGTCTTGCCGGCATCATTGAAAATTGTTGACCGCTTCTCTCTTGCAGGAAACAAGCCTATGTTTATGTATACTTTTGTCTTTTTGGGTTTGGTGCTAATACTGTTATATGGAAATGGAATAGGTCTTTGGATTATGGACACGGATATTCTCTAATGGACGACGGCTGGATTATGAATGACGGACTAGACGCTTGTAATTTGATGGGTCTTGAAGTATTTGTGACCTCCCGTACAGCCTTATAATGCAACAGTCTCGACAGCCCACCCATGAACTCCTTGGGAGTATCGTATTGGCCTTCACGGAGAGTGAGTCGGGTGTCTTTTCCTTCGTAGGTCACCTCGTACCACACTTCATTGGCTCGCACGTTGTACCACGAGTAAGGGTACTGAATATCCACCAGCCCACATTCCCACCGGCCAGGTAAATGCAACGGTTGTGGTAATTGAGTCACATATTTGGCCACGGTGTTGTCAGGAAACACATCCAGCGAACTGTTACTGGGTAGGGTGAGGTAAAACATGGCGAGTGAGCTGTCCTGCTGCTGCTGTTGGTTTTAATAGGTGTTCCATACCTTGGGTGGTTGTGTCCGGCGTCGTGTTCGTCGCGTTGACTTGCTACGTGTCACGGCTCTGGAAATGTGCGGTGTCCTGATCAAGGGTGGTTTTTTAAAGGTCTGAAAAGAAGGTGCCCGTTGTGGTGGTGGAGTTTTGGGGGGTGACTCCGGTTCCCAGTCGGCTTCCCAAGGTTGTGGAATCTGTCGTGGTGCACGACTCGGCGATTGCTGGGTTTGCTGCATAAAGGCCCAGCGGTGGGGTTCCCCACCAATTCCTGTGGTACATGCATGTCTTTCAAGCCTTGAGCGAAGACCTCCCATCCTCGAGGATCCGTGTGCGATCTGCGTTTACGCATCAGGTCATTCATTAAATCCGTCATGTGGGTGCCGGGGACCACCTGATTCTGTACCAGGAGTTCGCCTTTATCATTCCAAGTCATGTTGGGATTCTGTTTCATCCGTTGTAATACCAGGCCAGCTTGTTTCTTGAACGATGCAGGTACACTCTTCAGCACTTCGTCTTCCACCCACTGTGGGGTTGTAGGGGCTAACCCTGGTAATGGCGGCTGTTGGAACGGTGCTGAGGTCGGCGGTCTGTCACGTGGTGGTGGTGGTGGTGGTGGTGGTGGTGGTGGTGCTGTTGCTGGGGTAGAGCGAGTTTTGTATTGGTCCATGAACGTCATGTACCGTTGAAGCGTCTCATTGTACCGTTGTACTTTTTCACTGTCGCTTAACCCCGGTCTCTGTAAGATCTGTTGCATCTCTCCATCGAGGGTGTTTATGGTCTTCACCGTAGGTGGCACAGGGTAGGGCGATTGGAGGTTTTGAAGCAACCGAGGTTCGACGAGGACCATTTTTTTCGTGTGGTTCATTGTCGACCGAAGAGTCCACCCAATACTGGACCCAACACGGAAGCGGCCAACGGTGCTAAGATGGCCCCGAGAAAGCCGCCTTTCTGTAACACCTGTTTCTTTTGTGTTTGTGGGACCCGCTTATGGACTAGGGTTCGGAGACCTGTCTTATGCTTGACCAACTTGGTCTTCTGAGCCGGAGTCAGTGGTACGTTGCCTTTTAACAGATTGTACCCGATCTCGCACAGACAGCGTACAAGGTCAGGGTCCGCACTGCGTACAATGGTTCGGACTAACTCGGGTGGGGCCGTCTTCAATACACGGAGCGTGGGAGCGTGCTTCCGTACTCGCGCAGACATCCTGTACAACTAATGCTAGAACCCACAACTCTGCTCTTTTTATCTACTTCAGAGACAAAAAATCAACCCTGCTGTGGTATTCATTCTTTTTATTACCCCCATCATCAAAACACACACACCCCAGCTGGGGGAGCCACTGTGGGTGTGTTTACATTATTTTTGCAAGTACACGTGGTGGGTGTCTCCGGGAAAGATGCCGGTCCGTAGTCGAAGGTGGTCGGGGGTGGCTTGCTTGAGGTCGAAGAGCATATACCGGTGCTGAGGGGTTGTGGCATCTTTAAAGGCTTCCAACGCAAACGGTGTGCGGCCGGGATATATCTGTCTCGCCAGGTGCAGCAGTTGAGTGGTATCTCTCGGGTTTTTGAAGACCACCAGGTAGTGGGCATTTAAGCTGATGTTCCGATGTTCTTTGTTTTTACTGAACAGATTCTGTACAATGTAGATGATGCTGAGCCGTCGATGGTGGCTGCCTTTGGTAAAGAGTTGGGTGACTCGCGCATCCGTCTCCGCCATGAGATCATCCAGAACCACCAAGGTGTCGGGTTCCAAATCGGCCAGGTTGGGTAGGCCTTCCACGAACGTGATGTGGGGCATTGCTGCATACGCTGCCTGCCATTCTCCGTAACACCATACGACTCGGGCAATAGGTGGAGTGATCATGCTGTCGGCGTGTTGAAGGAGCTTCCGGACGAAATGCGTTTTGCCGGAGCCCGTCGGTCCTGCGATGAGACACGTGAAGGGATGCTGCCACCGTGGGTCCATGGTTCGAGGTGTATCCGTTGTCGTGGTAACCCGCTCTTGGAAATTTCGTACGAGTGAACTGGAGTGGTGGTGGGTACAACGTCGGTCGTCGTTGTCTGTTCACGTTCAGGGATGATGATGGTGGTGATGGTTACAACGTGGGTCGTCGTTGTCGGTTCACTGTGAGGGATGAAATCCGGTGGGTCTTGAGACGTAGTAGGTGTACTTGGTGTAAGTGTAGAGCTTACACTCGACGTGGCTTGTACACGGGGTGTGGTGGTGACTGGGCTCGATACGACTGGTGCTCTCTGTAGACCCGTTTCACTGATGGCTGGTGTTCTCAGTTGGTTAAGTAACGGACTGACATAGGCTACGTCGTAAAACACACCTCCGTACAACACACTCAGCAGGGTTAGCACTATCACCCCAAAGCCTACTTGCACTTTGCGCGTTTTGGAAGACGCTGTGTTCAGAGACGGTTGCACCGTGTTCATGGTTGGACGTGGAATGAAGGAGGACGGTAGTGGTGTCTGGCTTTATAGTCGTTTCACCTGGTTGGCGGCGACCCAGGAATTGAAGGAACTGGGCCAGCCTTGCCATTTGACGAAATGAAACAGTTTGCCACGTCGACGTTCCGTTTTCAAAATCTGCTCCACCGTGTAGTAGTCTTGCTGTGTTTTTACGACAGGCTGTAATTCCGTCTGGTAAAACGTGCCTAGCAACGGTTCCCCTTGAAGATCTTCCAGTTCGTAGACTCGCCGCTGTCGGGGTAGGCGCCGTTTAATCAGGAAGTGCTCATCGCTCCAGTTGGGCAAGTAACTTTTCTCGAAATGGCCCTTGACTTTACTGATCCGTACAGGGTCCCCGACCTTGAACATCGCCTTCGTCGTTCGCTGCGATGGCCTGGGGTACAACACACGGCGGACTTGGGCTTCATTGCGTTGGGTGACGGTAATGGGGGCTCTCTCTATACTCCGGTGATAGGCTCGATTGTAACCCCTCACCAGTTTCGGGAGAACATCGATGTACCGACTTGTATTCTTATAGGTGAAATATTTATACATGCGGCCTTTGAATGTCCTGTTGAACCTTTCCACCACGGAAGCCTTGGTCTCGTTGTACGTATGGAAGAAAAACACCTTCTGTTTCTTAAGAAAGGCTTTGAACGGTCTGTTGAGGAATTCCGTGCCTTCCTCGGTTTGCAAATACAAAGGTTTGCGCCCGATCTTGAAGATGTCTTTGAACGCCGCTATGTGATTTGCCCCCGCTTTCGTCCGGATGGGTACCACCCACGCATACTTGGATAGAATATCGATGCACGTCAAGATATACCGATTCCCATCGTTGTGTTTGGCAAAGGCGCTCATATCGACCAAATCCGCTTGCCACTGGGCATCTATTCCTCCCACGATGACCCGGTTCCATAGAAAATGGCGACGGACAGATCGATGTAAGGTATAGGTGTCTTGTTTTCTTAACCAATCTCGGACTTGGGCACGTTGTATCCCCTGGGGTTTGGCTGCTCGATAGAGAGCCGACAAGGCACTATAGGCCGCCGGATTTGTCGGGACTGTAGTATAAGTTATCCAACACCTTCTCCCAGCGCTTCATGGTGACAAAATGATGATGGACCCTGGCTCTATCGTTTATTTATAACGGGTGTATCTTGGGCCGGAGTTTCTTTCTGATTTTCTTCGTGGGCTTCCACAGTGGCCATGGTAAATGACCAGTCCAACTCGTCTGATGACCGCTTGATAAGCACTTCATCCATATCTACCACGGTATCTTCCAATGCAGACCATAGATCAGGGTGAAGGGTAAAATGCACTGTACCTCCATCT
Organism: Hanleya hanleyi; assembly: GCA_036873755.1. NCBI lineage: Eukaryota > Metazoa > Mollusca > Polyplacophora > Lepidopleurida > Hanleyidae > Hanleya > Hanleya hanleyi. The sequence continues at coordinate 37,640 of JAVTVY010006327.1, forward strand.
AGCCGAGCCAATTGAGCAAACAAAGGGCCGCGTCGGATGTACACATCGTGACACAAGTGGATGAGGTCGCCGTCCAGTTCACCAGACAACACCCGTTTGAATTTGGTCCAGCCCTCCCGGGACAGCCGAATGTGAGCCGGGCACGGTTGTGTAGGGTCCGCATCACAGACGTCTCCCACCTCCTCCATGATATCGACCTTATCCGCATACACGTGCAGGAAAACCTCGGAGGTCAAGCTGAAATACGCCAGTACTATATGCTTCGTCATGGTCAGTACGTGAATGGTACCAGATTTCACTGTCTCTCGTATTTATAGGGAGAACCCCGTGAGATCAAAGGATCAGGTGGTCATGTCATTGGGCTGACTGAGTCTAGCCGGGTAATCAATGGCGTCGTCGTCGGGTTCATGTAGTTGTTCATGGGGTTCAGCCAGCGCGTCCTCAATAGCACGAGCCCACGCCAACTGGTCTGATGATCGCTCGTCCGGTGTAAACAGCTGGTCCACAATAGGCACCACTCTCTCCAAGGCTGACCACAGATCGGGGTCTAGGGTGAAGCCTCGCGTAGGGTCTTGGTAGATACACGTGTCCTACTGGAACCTGTATGTTTTGTTACTACTTTTACATCGATAAAAGCTGGCCCATCTGCACCATGCCTTTATGCGTGATAAATACGCATGTATTTATCACACGTTACAGAAGACGGGCTTCCTTTCACCGAGGTAAAAGTGGTAACAAGATTTACAGACAGTAAAGAGAAGCCAAGGCACAGCAAAGGCAGATTTCTGAAACGTCGGTTAGACGTGAAATCTGCAGGGTCGCTAACTACAGACTTACAGACAAGCCAAGGCACAGCACAGACAGATTTCTGAAACGTCGATTAGACGTGAAATCTGAACGTACCGTACGATGTTTCATCGGTACCAAATGAAAGAGTAATAGCACACTATATACCCATGTAAGCAGACTGGTGAGCTGACAAGTTACGGTCAAGCTCCGACGACTGGGGGTGAAGTACACGCCGGGTTGCCACGTCTCTGGAGAGAGCGTCACCGCCGTGACGTTCCAACGACTGGGGGTTGTTGTATCTGGAGAGAGCGTTACCGCCGTAACGTTCCAACGGGCCGTGACGTTTCAGCGACTTGGTGCTATATCTGGAGAGAGCGTCACTGCCGTGACGTTCCAACGCCTGAGGGTATCTGTATATTGGAGAGAACGTTACCGCCGTAACGTTCCAACGGGCCTTGACGTTTCAACGACTGGGGGCCATTCCTGGAGAGAGCGTTATATCCTTAACGTTCCAACGACTGGGTGCCATTCCTGGAGAGGGCGTTATATCCTTAACGTCCCAACGACGGAAGAGAAGGGCCAGCAGCCAGGCCGCCCTTACCCCCAGAAGAGAAGGGCCAGCAGCCAGGCCGCCCTTATCGCGCATTAAAGCACTATATTAACTATAAAGTTATATGCATACTCTTATATATATATATTATTACCATATAACATCAAGTTTAAACTGCATACATCATCTTCTATTATCCACATATACACTAGGGATACGTTAACTCTATATGCACACACTCTCTCAGGGGCACGTATCCGTGAACCTCACGTGCACCCACCAAGTGTATGTATCCGTGAACCTTACATGCACACCCCAAGTGTATGTATCCGTTAACTTATGTGCACACATCTTCTTACATCACGTGTATATATCCAAGTTTATTTGCAAACACTCTCCTAGTGCCTGTACATGTGTGTAAATATCTTAACGTTACATCTTCTTAGACATTCTGTCTGAGCCACGCGGTTCTACGCTATTATTTGTAACCGTGTATACTACTTGTGCAGAATATACCATAATAGACCTTTACATTCGAGTCAGTCATCCTTGTAGGGTTGTGATCATCTCTTCGAGCCCCGGATCTCTACTAGTGAAGGGGTTAACGACGGTGACGGCCAGAATGCCAGTGGGCAATCCCGGTTATTGATTCGTTTTCTTCTAAACACTACGACTGGTCCTGCTCGTACACGTTACACCAGCAAGACATTATGTTGTTCCGAAAATATCAAATCCGTATCGCTGATCAATATTCTTAATTCATATGATTTTCGCTGTAAAGTCGTTATCTAGAGTACGATGTATCTCAGTCACATATGAACGCTATGCGGATCTTGATATACATAGGTGCATACGGACCCTAGCCCCGGTTTAAGCAGAATTAGATACAAGCTACGAAATGTAACGCCATACATCTTGCACGTTATGCTCGTATTTTGCTATCAGCAAGCGATATGCATCGCCAAATTTGAGAAACTTTCAGTGGAGGCGATTGATGATATAGCGCTGTTTTATAAGTTTCTGCAATAAAGTTTTGTCGTCACATCGTCACATTTAACACAGGTTCTAGCAAATCCTACTAGGGTTAGATATGTATCATATATGTATATATATATATGTATAAGCCAGATATAGGTATCTCGGTTATATTCCTGTCCAGATTGGGAAAGTTTACGATGTCGGAATTGTAATCATCTCGTTTGTCGTAAAGTCAACGAGAGAGAAAGTCCGCTTCATTTTTTATAGAGATATAGGTATAAATATGGTGTGCCGTTAGGGCCATCTGTAGTTTCCTTCAAATTCATAGATAGTGGATATATATCCATCACTGTTTCGCTTACATAGCGATTATCCACAGCAAGAAATTCGTCTATATGGCGTTTGGTGAATAAGACGGAAAGGACTTTTAAATTATCTGTTTTTAAAAATGTCTGCACATAGTCGTATTCATAAGAGAACATATATAGGCCAGCAAAAAAGGGAAGCATAATTAGTATCGACTGGAATACTTATATGCTGCTGATGTATTGCAAAATTTTATATAGATATTATTAATGAGAAATTCAAGCAACTCTATAAACAAAGAAACATCTCATGAATGATATCCCTCGTATCTAGTACAGCTAAAGAATACTTTATGGCTTCGGACATTAATATATCGGCGATCGGTTTTCTTGAACACCGATACTATTGGTGAACTGAGACGGTCAATAAGGTCCTGATGAGAGATTGTCGTATAGAGAGTCGAGAAATTCCATGTGGAAACATATCTGTAGGGTATTTGTCCTTTCTCATCAAGTTTTTCTCTAAGACATTTTGAGTTTTTCAATATCCACATGCATTCAATGTCAGAGTTCTTAGAAATAGTGGCGCAAGACCTATCCCAAATGCTTTTACTTCATAAAGGGCCCTTATTAACAGCATTGCAAGAAGCTTGGTGTTGCAGCTTCTAGAGCCAGCTATGAATCAAGATTTGTATGATAATTTATGCATTACCCTTTCGGTTTTTCGTTATTAATGGTTGGAAGACAAATACCCCTTTCCTTGGGAAACGTGGAGTAAATGCTGTTTGGAAGTATGTAGACGAATTCGGTGATGGTGTGCTTATAATCAATTCCTGAACGGACACTTGGATATAGTAATATTTACATATGAATATTATATTATTTGGAGCTTTGTTTGCTTGGACTATGACGAATTTACTCGGGAGACTTGCTAGAACTTCGCAAGCTTGCGCCTGCTAGAACTGAAGTTTGTTTTGCTTGGGAAAGGGTACTACTCTCAATAAGGTGGACAGTTTCAACGGCCTTGTTATTGATGAAATCCAGCCAGTCAGCGAGTACTGTATGTTCAACTTTTTCTCGCTTTGACATCTCAAAACATACTCTTCCAATATAGTGAGGACTATCTTCTGGTCGGCCTTCAGGTTTATTTTTCTCTGCTCTCTATATTTGAACCTCTTCATCAGGAGTGTTTTGGGTCTTCATCACAGAAAGCTCACCAGTCACAATATGCTTGCAAGGTGTGTAGATAAAGTTCAACGACTCAAAATCACAACTATAGCCTCCATACGTATAAGTTCCAATCAAACTCCTTCACAGCATTAGAGTAATTGAATATTTTGGTGGCTATGGATTTAGTATACTTATATGAAATACAAGGAGGTTTTGT
>JAVTVY010006328.1:0-40392 GCA_036873755.1 Hanleya hanleyi
TACCTCACTCGACCCCATCGGACCCTTAGGGGCTCCCCTAGCTCCAAAAGGCTATTTTCATACCCTTCGGCCGCCGCGCATGCGCAGAATGACGATATTTCAACCCCACACCCAGCCCATTAGATGCTCCTTCACCTAACCTTCACTTTGATACCTCACTCGACCCCATCGGACCATTTTATCTAGGGACTACTTTTTCCCCGCGGAAGCTTTTTCCCGAGACCGAATCACCGCCAAAACCACGGCCAAACCGCATCACCGCGCATGAATACATTTTTTTTTTTTTTTGCCGGAACTTTTTTTTTTTGCCCGAACATGCCCGAACATGCCCGAACCACGCCGCCATCTTGCTTTACAACAGGGCCGACACCCACCATCTTGCTTTACAACAGGGACGACACCTCAACCAATCAAATTCAACCTCACACTTACAATTCAACCAATCAAAAGCCTCGTTACAAACCATACAGTTGTGACGTCATAGTTACATCCGGGTGAAAAAAGGCTTTAGTTGCCCTATATACACTACTTTCCTGCAATTACAATGAAGTAATTGGTCAATTTCCATGTTGTAATCACAAATTCGCAATGTTATCATGGATAAAAGTATTACACAATGACAATTGCATTTGTTTACAATCATAATATTCATGAACTATTATAGGAATGAGCTATAACAATTTCATTTGAGTACGGTAGCGTGTTTCGAGACAGTTCCGCATACTAGCATTTAGCTCCATCAAGGGGAGATAACTCCCTGCCCTTTACTATATTGAACAGCCAATGAACTTCAACAATAAAACTCTGAATTGGAAAAGCTAGAATTACAATTGATTTTGATAATGAAATTAATTATGTTAATAGTGAAATGTTGTAATTTATCAAACTTCAATATCTCTTTCCATGTAATTCATATACATTTACATTTGAATAGCATTGGATTTGAGATGATTAAAATTACAATTGTGTTTATGGCAACGATACTAATCATTTAGAATTGAATTAATCCATTCGAATATGTTCACAATGAAATGACGCTATTGATTAATTGATGTCACCATGGTTATTCCAGTTTTCAACATGTAACATTTTATCCATCATTCTATTCATAATAATGCTCTTGATTAATTATTAACTGTTACATGTACCATTGCTACTCAAGTTACCATGTACATCATATCTCAATCAATTCACAATATTGTAATTACCATGTTTACCAATATCTGACAAATGTATGAATAAAAATATTAAATTTCATGAAAAATAAAATAATATGCTATAACTCAATAAGCGACTTCGAGTTATTACTTAACATGCTATAACATGTGTAATGTGGAACTTACCCCCAAAGTTGCATAACAGCAAGGGTATAATTCATAAGGTATCGACTAACATCCGTTCCACTTGACAGTGTTTTACAGTCGGGAGGTGTAAATTCACACAGCACTGCAGCTATCGGCTAACATCTGTTCCACCATGGAGTTAAATAAGATGGAGAGACCACTCCGCCAGATCAAAGTGTTCAATGTACGATTCCGCCACAGCAGGGATTCGTCGGATTGGCCTTTGTGTATTTGGGGGATTAAAGCTGGTTCGGTCATGTTCGGTAGTTGTCGGGTTCCCGCGCATGCGCCCCATCGACGTCATCAAAGCTATTATAAGTTGAGTGTATTGGAAATGTGAATTGGTACTTAGCCGCCGGCTGTGCACGCCACCGGGAAGTGTTGAGATTGACCATGGAGGGAAAGAGAGATCATTTTGACCCAACAGTGATAGGCACATCACTTACATCGTTTCTATTATAAATTATATTAGGATTTTAAATTTGCCTGCAAGATTTGTTTCTTGAATTTGTGTTTCGGAACCGGGTTTCTATCGAAAGGATACAAGCTCTCGGTCCCCGCACACAAGCGACAGGCTAACCGAAGTTGTTCCACATGCAGGTCCATTTTTCTGCCGTGAGAAAGATTATCTTCGTTGTGCTGAAGGTGTTGCTCTTGGTCAGAAAATTTCGTAAATAAGTTGTCGAACATGTATTTTCAGCTCTTATATATCAAAATTCCTTCTATCTTTTAACTCCATGGTTCCACTAACTTGGACGACACCGTTTTACAGACTTGAGGTGTAATCTGAACATGCCACAATCTTGCAAAACATGCACAGCTTTTACAGCCGCCTGAACAGAAGAACCAACAATGGCGCAGCGTCTTTCTGCTTACCATTCTCAAAGAGAGCCGTGTCTACCCGCGGGAGACCAAAGCGACTCTCATGTAAACTGGTGACATTTTGAATCTCCAATCTCAAAGCGAGGCAGCATGACATCACTCGCTCGACCGGGACTATTCATTCTCAAAGAGAGCCGTGTCTACCCGCGAACTACTTCCTGTATTAGATAACTCGCTTTCACGGCCAAGTATACATACCGACAATAATTTGTTCGCGATTGATATGCTCCGAAACGGAAAGAGTCATTTCCCAATTATATGGCCCACGTTATGTTTAGCAATTCGCTTCTAACTCGGCGGAGTCAGCAGGTCAATGATAAGCCGGATACAGACGAAAAATCATACGCCGCCTACTCACCCCCCAAATTTTGGGGGGATGGCTCCCATTTACGCGTGAGACTCTTTCTCGCAGTAGGGAGTCTCGCGAGACGAGAATGTCTGCTTACATCACAGATACAAACTTCGGCTACCTTCGGACAAGCCGAAGTGATGAAATATATCTCGGATGCACTCTGCGTTACGACATAGGTTACGGTGCGCTCTACATTACATTCGATACAACTTGTGCTCAAATGACCTAATTGGATTTTTGTATGCACATTATGTGTTTTTCGCAGGATTGGGAAGTAAAGCGTTTACTGAGCTAATTAATAAAACTGAAATGTGTTTAATTTGAACTACCTTTACTGTTATCATTACCCTGTAATAGGACATAACATTGGGACTGTTTAACCAAGAGGGTTCTATTTTTGGGTTGTCGCGGAGTAAGATCACTATAGTTCTGGTACTTCCGGTTCACGTGACCGGAATTGACCCCAGGTCGTATTCCTCTGGGATGTTGCGGTCCTGCTCAGCGGTGATGCTGTCACTTCTGGTTACGGTGATAAGCCACCGCTGACAAAAATTGTCCCGGTCGAAACCGATAGTATTCCCTCGAACCAAAGTTTTTTTCGTGGCTGGGTCATGGGAATTTCCGTGACGTCATCACTGCGGGGGCAAACAAGTGTCAACATGTTTTACTCGGTGACGTCATCAAAGTGTGTTTAGGGTCCCCGACACTATTTTCAGCATTATGTCGGGCCTAATGGCAAGTGGGGAACCCCCATAGGTGAAATTCCATGGAAAGATGAACTGTATTTGAAAAGTTTTCTTGTGGACTATTATAAGTAGTATCAGAAGTGGATGAAAACTAGAAGTATGCAATGATGTATTCAGTGTCATCGACGGCATGTTACCCGTTTTAGCGCATCCAGTTGAAAACATTACCTCCTAGCGGGAACTGGCGAACTGCCAGGGGAGACAATTTTGGAAGGTCAGGAAACGACTCCTACAGCCGCGAATGCAACTACAGCGTCCCGAGTCAAACCGCCAAAGGTGACGCAATGAATCATGGGAGTTTTATGAGAGACCGTGACACTGCATATCACTGAAAATTATCAAAATCGCGGCTCGCCTATGTTAACTCCTCGTGGCGATGTTGGGTTGATTTGTGTGTACTTCCATGCAAACAAAATATCTGTTGACTGTTAGTTACGAACACTGGTAACAATAATAATTAATTAATATATCCCTTCAGATTTATCCAGAAAGTCTATTCATATGCAAATAAAGCACTCCGCTAAATTGTTAGATGCGCCATTCTATGAATATTCGTTCTTCTTACACTCCTGATGCAAACCTCCCGTCATCAGTAATATTTATTCAACGAAATGTAACCCAAGTTGATACATTTATTTAATGAAACAAGAGAACAGAATTGGGGAAGCCGAACTGAATGAACTTATCGCCACGAGCGCAACAGCTTTCTTCTTTGGTTTTCTTTCTGGATCAAGCCGTTACATATAATGAAGTTGTGCTTCTAAATCTGGTAGCCAATCATTTGCCTTTAGTAAAATTCCTGATAGTCCTTATAAGGCACGCCTGCGTATCACGCGATATTTCTGTAGTATTTTGAACTTCGATTGTAAGAAAATTGAATGTTCATTGGTCATAATGTTCATTCATATAATGACCTCCCACGCTTTCCGCGGAAAATTGAGGCTTATGACGAGTGGGTAAAAACATTTCTTTGAATTCGACCTGATTCAAACTTGTTGAAATATTGAGAAAACAAAGCCATTCGTATCACCAAATGTCGGTAGTTCGGACGGACATGATAGATTATGGAGTTTGGGATGTTAGATGCACAATAAATGAAAAAAGACATATATGATAATATCTTGCCCACCCATTAGGGGGCCACCAGGTTAGAAGTAAAGCAAATAAATGAACTTCCCGCGTTATCTCCCAGAGTATATAAGGTACCGTAGACCTGGGTCCCCAGAATATATGAACTACGGCCATACTCGATTGTAATTCAATAAAAGATTTATTGCCCATTTACGATATCGAACTAATGTGTTAACAAGCAGCCAGAGGATGCTAAGTCCCCCGCCGAAATGGCAGCAATATTTTTTAGCATTGTTGGTCTCGAGGGGATATATTAAAATCAACTTAGAACGGTTGACTGAACATTTTTTGCTTCTGTAAATTAGCTTCCATGCAATGAAGCATGGAAATTATGTAACCGAGAAGCGACCCCAAGTGACATCTCAAGGCATATTATCTGAAAACCAAATTTGACAAGAAGCTGAATGCATCCTCAACCTATTGTCCAGAAACCAAATTTTAAATTTGCCACCAGGTGTCGCCACCTGTAGGTGCAAGTGGGCGAAATGCAATCCCAAGGATCATTTGATGACATGGTGTATCAGCATACAAACTTTGGGAAGAATCTGAAGAGGGGGTTATTATTGCCCGGAAACCAAATTTAGATTTGTATGCACAAGTGTGCGAAACACAATCCCAAGTGACATGTTTTTGGGGCAATTTCATACTTCAGGACCTATGTTGTCTGCTTTGGAATGTAACATATAATATAGCCATTTTCCCGGTTCAAATCGGTTATGGACTGAGATCCAGCTTGGACAAATAAATATATCCCATTCACTTAGGTTTAAACAAAGGGCCATAACTTTTGAAAATATAACCGAAAACAGAGTAACTTCATGCTGCATACCTATGGGTCACTGACCACATATCATGCAAATTTCATACTTGTTCATACAATATTAACCGAGATCCAGACTTACAAATCCCAATTCACAAAGATTTGAAGAAAAAGGGCCATAACTCTTGAAAATATAGGCGAAATGTGGAGAAACTTCACGCCGCACAACTACAGGGCACTGACCATATATCCTGCAAATTTCATAATTGTCCATACAATATTAACCGAGATCCAGCCCGGACAAGTTCCAATTCACAAAGATTTGAAGAAAAAAGGGCCATAACTCTTTAAAATATATGCGAAACGTGGAGAAACTTCACGCTGCACAACTATAGGGCACTGACCATACATCCTGCAAATTTCATAATTGTCCATACAATATTAACCGAGATCCAGCCCGGACAAGTCTCGATTCATGAAGAATTCAGGAACAAAGGGCCATAACTTTTGAAAATATGAGCGAAACGTGGAGAAACTTTACGCTGCACAACTGTGGGTCACTAACCACATATCATGCAAATTTCATACTTGTCCATACAACATTAACCAAGATACAGCCCGGACAAGACCCATTCACAGAGATTTCAGAAAAAGGGCCATAACTCTTGAAATTTATAACGGAACTCGGAAAAAACTCTACGCTGCACAACTACGAGCCACTGGCCACAGTCCATGCAAGTTTCAATCCTGTCCATGAAATATTAACCGAGATATTGCCCGGACAAGATATTCGGACGGACGGACAAAGCGATCGCTATATGCCCCCCCTCTAGTTAGAGGGGGGGGGGGCATAAAAAACAGGGGTTCGGTACTGCGGGGATTTCCCCACCAGTTATTTCATATTATACTTCTGAAATATAATAAGGTTCATGCAAAAGCTTTAGGGTAAATCATATGATGTGGAATAGAATGATTTCATAGCAAAGTTGAAGGATATTGCAGACAACACACAAATTTCAGCTTCTGCCAAGATATATCGGATACATGTATGCTCAAACACAATATATGAGGGTCGGGCGAGGGCTAGTTTGGGAGATAGAGGCAGTGCTGTAACTTAACGCCTGCCCGCATGCAAATGCAGGCAAAAAAATGTGCGGGCATGCCGTACTTTCGATACTCCTGCCCGTGCGAGCATGCACTTTATTATCACTCACTTGTCTATTATTTAATGGCGGGCATGCACTTGTTTGTCTATCATGTATTGGTCAACAATTCTACCTAAATCATCGTCGTTTATGTTAAGTTTCTCGTTATCGTCGCGCTTGGAGTATGTCGATATTCACCTCCACATAGAAGAGCTCCCATCGTTCTCCGTATCCAAGGATATATTCTCCATGATTCGATTATCTATCACGGATAGCTACGATCACGCGATAAAAGCCGCTTCGTGGAGAGGGCACGTATTGGCCGCCATTTCCTGCCAGATGCACAAGTTTTTGACAAACTATTCGCCAACAAACAAAACAACAAACACAGTGCTGTAACTTAACTTTTTGGACAACCTGCAGTCAGGGCAGGCTCCAGCCTAAATCAGCCTGCCCACAATGAAGACTGCCTGGCCCGCACCCCAGGCAATGGCCCTCCCAAATGCCACACCACTTTGACGATTTAGGTAGGTATGGCCCACATCCAATCCCTTCACTTTGTCCAATTCACATAAAAAGGTGTAATCTGTCAGCTTTCAAAACAGCATAAGCATTTCTGAACAGTATTAAAAGCCGTTTCGACACGGTTCAAGTTTTGTCTCGTTTTCCTTCCTTTTTGTGTAAACTCTATGGGATGTACTTTGTTCATGTGTCTGAAGAGAACTTTTTCGGTAGGCCACTGACCCGTACAGAAAACTTTTATCTTGGCGGTCCTTATCTGTCGGGTCAAGCTTTACTTTCTCATATGACTGACATAAGTTACACACAATGACGTTTTGCCCGTCTGATCCTTTGATTTCATCCGACCACGGAAATTCATCTCGCCATGAAGGCACGAAGGTTCGTTTGCGTTTTTCTCTGTCATATAGTCTATTGCGCTCGGACGATGTTCCAGTGTTTGTTGTTTTGTTTGTTGGCGAATAGTTCGTCAAAAACTTGTGCATCTGGCAGGAAATGGCGGCCAATACGTGCCCTCTCCACGAAGCGGCTTTTATCGCGCGATCGTATACAGTTGAGCTATCCGTGGTACATGTAGATAATCGAATCATGGAGAATATACCCTTGGATACGGAGAACGATGGGAGCTCTTCTATGTGGAGGTGAATATCGACATACTCCAAGCGCGACGATAACGAGAAACTTAACATAAACGACGATGATTTAGGTAGAATTGTTGACCAATACATTGTTGACCAATTAAATAATAGACAAGTGAGTGATAATAAAGTGCATGCCCCCACGGGCAGGAGTATCGAAAGTACGGCATGCCCGCACATTTTTTTGCCTGCATTTGCATGCGGGCAGGCGTTAAGTTACAGCACTGAAACACTGGAACATCGTCCGAGCGCAATAGACTATATGACAGAGAAAAACGCAAACGAACCTTCGTGCCTTCATGGCGAGATGAATTTCCGTGGTCGGATGAAATCAAAGGATCAGACGGGCAAAACGCAATTGTCGGAAAAATAGATTTTAATTGTTACTTGAATTAATACAGTACATGTACTATTCGAGTGAAACGCTGGGGTGCGGGCCAGGCAGTCTTCATTGTGGGCAGGCTGATTTAGGCTGGAGCCTGCCCTGATTGCAGGCAGTCCAAAAAGGGGGCAGGCTGATTCAGGCTGGAGCCTGCCCTGACTGCAGGTTGTCCAAAAAGTTAAGTTACAGCACTGTAGAGTGTGCGGCTCGGCGCCCTGGGGATGGGGACATGCTCTTCTTGAGGGTAGTGGTAGGTGTGCCGACATGAAAGCCATAGAAAGCTCCCTGTACATGAAACAACCACACTGACAACTGCATGCCATCATCTATCACAGTCCGAAAAACCACAAGGTGGAATTCAATTCAATTCAGGAAATTGATCATATGCACAGTGTGCACCCAAACTTTAAGAACTCAGTTGTAATTAATATAGTTAAAGTTACACTGTGGACACAAATGGTTCCTGCAGAAGCTTTAGGGTAAATCATATGATGTGAGATACACTTATTTGATAACAAAATTGAAGAAAATGTTGTCCTTCATTTAAGACGACACGAAATTTTAAAAAACAGGGGTCCGGTACTGCGGGGATTTCCCCGCCAGTTATTTCATATTATACTTTAGCTTTAGGGTAAATCATATGATGTGGAATAGAATGATTTCATAGCAAAGTTGAAGGAAATGTCCTTCATTTAAGACTACACAAAATTCAAAACTAACACAGGTTCGGTACTGCGAGATTCCCCTGCCAGTTATTTCATATTATACTTCTGAAAAAAAATATGGTTCCTGCAAAAGCTTTAGTGTAAATCATATGATGTGGAATAGAAGGACTGGACAGCAAATTTAAGAAAATGGTGTCCAAAGCGACATGAAATTCAAAACAGCGAGAAGCGGAAGAAAGAAGAACAAATGACAAACGCATTTAGGCATTTAGAGATGCCTAATTATTAGACAAAGCATTTGGAAATTATCGCTTGTGAAGAATTTGAATGGAAACCACGACATGCACAGAAGATTGGAACAAGACCCAGTGGCGCCACCTACAGGCGGATCTTGCTGAAACGTAATACCAACAGACGTCTTGTCGCAAAGAATGCAGATGCCAAATTTCGGAGGAATCCGACAAAGCATTTAGGAGTTATCGCTTACGAAGTATTTGCACGGACATGCACTAAAGATTGGAACAAGACCCAGTGGCGCCACCTACAGGCGGATCTTGCTGAAACGTAATACCAAGAGACATCTTGTCGCAAAGAATGCAGATGCCAAATTTCGGAGGAATCCGACAAAGCATTTAGAAGTTATTGCTTACGAAGTATTTGCACGGACATGTCCGTGCATGCACGGACACATAGAAGCAAGACTCCAGTGGCGCCACCTACAGGCGGATCTTGCTGAAACGTAATACCAATAGACGTCTTGTCGCAAAGAATGCAGATGCCGAATTTCGGAGGAATCCGACAAAGCATTTAGAAGTTATTGCTTACGAAGTATTTGCACGGACATGTCCGTGCATGCACGGACACATAGAAGCAAGACCCCAGTGGCGCCACCTACATGCGGATCTTGCTGAAACGTAATACCAAGAGACGTCTTGCCGCAAAGAATGCAGATGCCAAATTTCGGAGGAATCCGACAAAGCATTTAGAAGTTATTGCTTACGAAGTATTTGCACGGACATGTCCGTGCATGCACGGACACATAGAAGCAAGAACCATTTTAAAGTCCCCGGCCGCGTTGCGGCGGGGGACAAAAAGACGACAGGAGTCGAAAGTACAGGTAGACCTTCGTTGGGCAGAAGTTTGGATCTAACGAAAAAAATGTTGACTCCGATGTCAGCACAACCGGTTTTCTGGGTCACCGTAGCGTATGGCCAGACTCCGTGCGCCAGATAATTCCCATGATTCCTCAGTCAAAATTTAGGTAATTCAGCTGCCGACAATTGCCGACTAATAACGACTGCAAGCCGATCGGCGCACAGTGGAAAAAATGGATTCTGTATTGCGCAGATTTCACATCCTACGTCACATGAAGCGTTATAGGCAGGCTGGTGGTGCCATTGCAGTCTACATAGTCTAGGTGATCCTTACATACTTCTAGTTTTCATCCACTTCTGGTAGTATATATAACTGATTTAAACTCATATTTTCCTGGGAGGTAATTCTTGGTTCCTTTTTTCCGCCAGGGGGCGCCACCAGTCCCGTATGACGTCACTTCTTGAATGGGGCGAGACCTGTGAACGTGATAGGACATGTACTGACCTGTCTGTGGGGTTTTTCCCTACAATGTCGTTCACCTTCGTGTCCTTTCGGTGAGGTCCGTGACACGTACGTCCGTGTCTTTTCGGTGAGGTCCGTGGGAACATGATAGGCCATGTACTGACCTGTCTGTGAAGTTTTTCCACAATGTCGTTCACCTTCGTGTCTCTTCGGTGACCTTCGTGTCTTTTCGGTGACGTCCGTGTCTCTTCGGGTACGTCAGTGTCTTTTCGGTGAGGTCCGTGACATCTTCGGTCATTTTTGAACATATTACTGACCTGTCTGTGGGGGGGGTTTCCCGCCACGATTTCGCTGACGTCTGCTTGGGCTGGGGGCTGTCACGTGCCGAACACCTGGCTCTCCGAATTGCAACATTGTTGCACGCTCGCTACAATGTTGCGGCATCGTGAACACCTGGTCTGGTGCATATGTGTCTGCGTGAGTGAGTTCACGTGCCGAACACCTGACTCCCCGAATTGCAACAATGTTGCACGTTCGCTACAATGTTGCGGCCACCGTGAACACCTGGTCTGGCGTCTGCGTGAGTGAGCTCACGTGCCGAACACATGGCTCCCCGAGATCAAGGCATGTCCAGACTTGTTCTGGGTTGTACAGTTCTGCCATGCAGAGAACGGGTACTAGGAATGCATATTAAATCTATACACAAAGTGTATGGAAATAGACGTTTTGGGATCTAGGTGGGCCACTAGTGGGTCGATGGAGTCGTATTCGGTATCAATGTGAAGCATTCGTGAAGGCGCATCCGAGGGGCTGGGTATGGGGTTGAAATATCGTCATTCTGCGCATGAGCGGTAGACAAAGGGTATGGAAATAGCCGTTTTGGGGTCTAGGTGGGCCACTAATGGACCGATGGGGTCGAGTGAGGTATCAATGTGAAGCCTATGTGAGGGGGCATCCCACTGGATGGATGTGGGGTCGGAATATCGTCATTCTGCGCATGCGCAATAGACAAAGGGTATGAAAATAGACGTTTTGGGATCTAGGTGAGCCACTAATGAGCCGCTGAAGTTGAATGAGGTATCAATGTGAAGCATATGTGAGGTGGCATCCGATTGGACTAGTGTCTCGGCCGTTGTCAACATTCTGCGCATGCGCAGACAGGGAATTCTGGGAAAAGGGTGTTGAAATCGACGTTTTAGAGTTTAGGTGAGCCCCTAATAATCCTATGGTGTCGTATGACGTCTTATTTTGAAGCTGTCGTGAGGGAGCATCCGCCTGGGCTAGTGTGTCGGTCGTTGTCAATAGTCTGCGCATGCCAAGTCTGGCCGTAGTATAGAAATAGACGAGTTGGGGTTTAGGTGGACCACTATTGGGCCGATTGGATCGAATGAGGTATCAATGTAAAGCATACGTGAGGGAGTATCCAACGGGCTGGGCGTGACGTGGAACTGACGTCATTCTGCGCATGCGCAGTAGAGAAAGTGTATGGAAATAGACGTTCTGCGGCCTAGGCGAGCCACTAATGGGCCGATGGAGTCGAGTGAGGTATCCATGTGAAGCATATGTGAGGGAGCAACCGTCTGGAGTAGTGTCTCGGCCGTTGTCCACATTCTGTGCATGCGCAGACAGGGAACTGTGGGAAACGGGTGTGGAAATAGACGTTTTTGCGGTCTAGGTGGGCCACTAATTGTCTGATGGAGTCGAGTGAGGTATCAAACTGAAGCATTCGTGAAGGGGCATCCAGTCATGGGTGGGTGCATGTAAAATTAGGGGTATGACGTCACTTCCGGTTTGGGTGATTGGGGCGTGACCTTGGAACATGATAGGACATGTACTGACCTGTCTGTGGGGGTTTTCCCGCCAGAATTTCGCTGATGTCTGCGCCTGCATCCGGGTATGCATGAGGGTCTGTGTGAATGGGGTATGACCTGGGAACATGATAGGAATGCATGTACTGACCTGTCTGTCGGGGTAATTCCCGGCCCGGCCCGGCCGCAGCGCGCGCGCGCGCGGGTTATCCGGAAGTGCGCGGATGAATGTCGGGTCAAAAGGTCAAAGATCACATCCAGGTCAAAAGGTCCAAGGTCTCCCTTTCGGCAAGGTTCGGCAACAATGTTGCGGCATCGATATACAGAGCTTGAACCCAAAAAGGGGATTGTAAATTAACCTGGGTAGGATGGGCAGTTCCATTTGGACCAATCAGCGGTCGAGAAAAAAGAGCCAATTAGCGATCGATAAAAGAACCAATGGACGGGTACTAGAATTTCGCTCACGTCTGCGCCTACATCCGGGTACTGGAATGCTTTCGCCTACGTCCGCGCCTACATCCGGGTACTTCTATGTAGGTATATAAAAGTGGGAATGTTTAGGACATTGCTGCATTCATTGCCCTGCCGATCGGAGCTACCTGACCAGCCTGCCTGACCAGCCTGAGCCTACCTGACGAGAGGAGCTACTTGCCTGAGCCTCACCAGCCTCCTCACCGGAGCTATACCATGAGACGTGGAGAAGATTTTCAGGGGATCCAGGAGCGCCTCCGGCGCTGTAATCTTTGTTGTTGTTGTTGCTCTCTTTTTTGGACTAACCCATCAGAATAGTACGTATCACGGACTACACCCGTGGAACTACGTCTAGGCGCGCATGTGTGACATAATCTATAAAACACGTCTCTCTGGATCCTACACGTCCATTCCTACGGTTTCAGAGCCATGACGGACACCCGTCCCTATGCGACTCGCATTTTACAGCATGAGACCGTGGTTAATTCACTCACGGGTTACCGAGCAGTGGTTCGATCCATGTTTTCAGATGGCGACGACAACGAGGGGCGACGCCAGATCCTGAACGAGTTCACAGAAGCGGCCCTCGACAGAGTGCACTCGCTGGAGAGGTGTGCCATCACTCACCACTACTGGACTATGACAGCCATCCTTGATGCTCGGGCTATGGACCACGAGCGCTCACGCCGGAATCAGCGACGGCTGGTTGGCCTAGTCATGGTCTGTGCCCTATTGACCCTGGCGCTTTGGCATTGACAGTGGGACCTGACTATAAATACGAGGGTCAGACACATTGTGCGTCATTCACCGATCGTCATTGGGTCAAGCATGTCACCAGTTCTACGAGCCATCCTTCCCCTTACACCCCGGGTGGGGTTACACGTCTATGAAGATAAAGTCACTCTCGTGGAAGACCGTGGAGATGTTTGCTGGTCGGGCGCTGAGACCGTATCGAATACGGTTACGCTACACCGTGACGGCTGGACCAAATTTAAACGGGTGTTCAGCGGCGAGCTCGACGGACATCTCATCCACATAGACAATGCCATCTACGTACACCGTGGACCCTTCTTCCCACACCTGGGCCGCTACCAAAACCCTACGCGAGGCTTCACCCTAGACCCCGATCTGTGGACAGCCTTCGAGAAAGTGGTGCCTATCGTGGACCAGCTCTTTACACCGGACGAGCGGTCATCAGTCGAGTTGGAGTGGGCTCGTGCCCTGAGAGAAGCGGCGGCAGAACCCAATGGACAAATGTCTAGCAATGAACCAGACGACGATGCCATTGATTACCCGGCTAGACTTTGACCACCCGATCCTTTGATCTCAAGGGGTTCTCCCTATAAATACGAGAGACAGTCAAATCTGCTACCATTCACGTACTGACCATGACGGAGCATATAATACTGGCGTATCTTAGCTTGACCCCCGAGGTTTTCCTGCACGTTTATGCGGATAAGGTCGATATCATGGAGGAGGTGGGAGACATCTGTGATGCGGACCCTACACAACCGTGCCCGGCCCATATTCGTCTGTCCCGGGAGGGCTGGACCAAATTCAAACGGGTGTTATCTGGTGAACTGGACGGCGACCTCATCCACTTGTGTCACGATGTGTACGTCCGACGCGGCCCTTTCTTTGCTCAATTGGCTCGGCTAGATGGGGGTACAGTGCATTTTACTCTTCACCCTGATCTATGGTCTGCATTGGAAGATGCCGTGGTAGATGTGGATCAAGTGTTTATCAAGCGGTCATCAGACGAGTTGGACTGGTCATTTACCATGGACACTGTGGAAGCCAGCGAAGAAAATCAGAAAGAAACTCCGGCCCAAGATATACCCGTTATAAATAAACGATAGAGCCAGGATCCATCATCATTTGTCACCATGAAGCGCTGGGAGAAGGTGTTGGATAACTTATACTGCAGTCCCGACAGTCCGGCGGCCTATAGTACATTGTCGGCTCTCTATCGAGCGGCCAAACCCCAGGGGATACAACGTGCCCAAGTCCGAGATTGGTTAAGAAAACAAGACACCTATACCTTACATCGAGCTGTCCGTCGCCATTTTCTACGGAACCGAGTCATCGTGGGAGGAATAGATGCCCAGTGGCAAGCGGATTTGGTCGATATGAGCGCCTTTACCAAACACAGCGATGGGAATCGGCATATCTTGACGTGCATCGATATCCTATCGAAGTATGCGAGGGTGATACCCATCCGGCCGAAGACGGGGGCGAATCTCATAGCGGCGTTCAAAGACATCTTCAAGACCGGGCGCAAACCTTTGTATTTGCAAACCGACGAAGGCACGGATTTCCTCAACAGACCGTTCCAACAGTTTCTGAAAGCCCAGAAGGTGTTTTTCTTCCATACGCACAACGAGACCAAGGCTTCCGTGGTGGAAAGGTTCAACAGGATATTCAAAGGCCGCATGTATAAATATTTCACCTATAAGAATACAAGGTGGTACATCGATGTTCTCCCGAAACTTGTGAGTGGTTACAATCGAGCCTATCACCGGAGTATAGAGAGAGCCCCCATTACCGTGACCCAACGCAATGAAGCCCAAGTCCGGCGTGTCTTGTACCCCAGGCAATCGCAGCGAACGACGAAGGAGGTGTACAAGGTCGGGGACCCTGTACGGATCAGTAAAGTCAAAGGTCAATTTGAGAAAAGTTCCTTGCCCAACTGGAGCGATGAGCACTTCCTGATTAAACGGCGCCTACCCCGACAGCAGCGAGTCTATGAACTGGAAGATCTTCAAGGGAAACCGTTGCTAGGGACGTTTTACGAGACGGAATTACAGCCTGTCGTAAAAACACAGCAAGGCTACTACATGGTGGAGCAGATTTTGAAAACGGAACGTCGACGTTGCAAACTGTTTCATTTCGTCAAATGGCAAGGCTGGCCCAGTTCCTTCAATTCCTGGGCTGCTGCCAACCAGGTGAAACGACTATAAAGCCAGACACCACTGCCGTCATCCTTCATTCCACGTCCGACCACAGTGCTATGGACAAGCAGCGGCTGCCTCTGAACACAGCGTCTCTCAAAACGCGCAAAGCGCAAGTGGGCTTTGTGGTGATAGTGCTAACCCTGCTGAGTGTGTTGTACGGTGGTGTGTTTTACGACGTAGCCTATGTCAGCACGTTACTTAACCAACTGAGAACACCAGCCATCAGTGAAACCGGTCTACAGATAGCACCAGTCAACCCCGTATCGAGCCCAGTCACCACCACACCCCGTGTACAAGCCCCATCGAGCTCCACACCAAGCTCCACACCTACAGCAAGTACACCCACTACGTCTGAAAACGCACCGGATTTCATCCTTCACACCAAACAGACAACGACGACCGACGTTGTACCCACCACCATCATCACTCGCAGTGAACAGACAACGACGACCGACGTTGTACCCACCACCACCACTCCAGTTCACTCGTACCAAATTTACAAGAGCGGGTTACCACGACAACGGATACAGCTCGAACCATGGACCCTCGGTGGCAGCATCCCTTCACTTGTGTCATCGCAGGACCGACGGGTTCCGGCAAAACGCACTTCGTCAGGAAGCTCCTTCAACACGCCGACAGCATGATCACCCCACCCATTGCCCGAGTCGTGTGGTGTTACGGAGAATGGCAGGCAGCGTATGCAGCAATGCCCCACATCACGTTCGTGGAAGGCCTACCCAACCTGGCCGATTTGGAACCCGACACCTTGGTGGTTCTGGATGATCTCATGGCGGAGACGGATGCGCGGGTCACCCAACTCTTTACCAAAGGCAGCCATCATCGACGGCTCAGCATCATCTACATTGTGCAGAATCTGTTCAGTAAAAACAAAGAACATCGGAACATCAGCTTAAATGCCCACTACCTGGTGGTCTTCAAAAACCCGAGAGATACCACTCAACTGCTGCACCTGGCGAGACAGATGTATCCCGGCCGCACACCGTTTGCTTTGGAATTACAAGCGTCTAGTCCGTCATTCATAATCCAGCCGTCGTCCATTAGAGAATATCCGCGTCCATAATCCAAAGACCTATTCCATTTTCCACATAACAGTATTAGCACCAAATTCAAAAAGACAATCATAGTATACATAAACATAGGCTTGGTTCCTGCAAGAGAGAAGCGGTCAACAGTTTTCAATGATGCCGGCAAGACATCATGATGTTCCAAAAATATCAAATCCGTATCGCTGATCAGTATTCTTAATCCATAATATTCGTTATAGAGTCGTCATCTAAAGAATGATGTATCTCAGTCACGCTTTGATTGTGACTGTTCATATGAGTACCATGAGGATCTTGAAGTACATGGGTTCATACGGCCCCTAGCCCCGGGTTAAGCGGAATTAGACACAAGTTACGAAACGTAGCGCCATAGATCTTGCACGCTACGTTCGTATTTTGCTATCAGCATGCGATATGTATCGCCAAATTTGAGAAACTTTGAGTGGAGGCGCTTGGTGGAATAGCCCTGTTTTATAAGTTTCTGCAACAATGTTTTGTGACGTTGATTAAAATCATCACATTTAACACAGGATCTAGCAAATGCTACTAAGCGAGATATGTATACGCCATATGCAGGTCCCACTGGAATATTACTATCCAGAAAGGGATAGTTTACGATGTCGAAATTGTAATCATCTCTTTTGTCATAAAGTCGACGAGAGAGAATGCCCGCTTCATTTTTATAGAGATATAGATCTAAATAAGATGTGCCTGTAGGGCTATCTGTAGTTTCCTTCAAATCCAGTGAAGGTGGATATATATCCTTCACTGCGTCATTTATATAGCGATTATCCACAGCGAGAAGATCGTCTATATAGCGTTTGGTGAATGAGAAGGAACGGGCTTTGAATGGATCGGTTTTTGAAAGCGCCTGCATATAGTCATATTCATAAGAGAACAGATACAGGTCAGCCAACAGGGGTGCACAATTAGTACCCATTGGAATACCTATATGCTGCTGATATATTGTGTTGCCAAATTTCACATAGATATTTTTAATGAGAAATTCAAGCAACTCTATAAACAAAGAAACATCCCATGAATGATATCTCGTGTATGTAGTCGAGCTAAAGAATGCTTTATGGCTTCCGACATTAATATATCTACGATCAGTTTTCTTGAACACAGATACTATTAATGAACTTAGACGGTCAATAAGGTCCTGATGAGGGATTGTAGTATAGAGAGTCGAGAAATCCCATGTGGATACATGTCTGTACGGTATGTGACCTTTAGCATCAAGCTCTTCCGTAAGACATTTTGAGTTTTTCAATATCCACATACATTCAACGCCAGAGTTCTTAGAAATAGTGGCGCAATACCTTTCCCAAAATGCTTTTACCTCCTGAAGGGCCCTCGTCAATAGGGTTGAAAGAAGCTTGGTGGTGCAGCTTCTAGAACCAGCTATGAATCTAGCTTTGTATGGTGATTTATGCATTTTGGGAGTCCAGTATAGTTTTGGTATGTCGTTATGATTGGTTGGAAGACAAATACCTCTTTCCCTGAGAAACTGTTTGTGATTGTTAAATAAATCTTCCAGAGTAAATGCAGTTTGGGAGTAAGTAGACGTATTTGATGAAGATATGTCCACACTCAATTCTTTAACCAGCACCTGGTAATAGTAATATTTACATATGAATATTATATTATTCGGAGCTTTGTCTGCTGGGACTATGACGAATTTACTCTGGAGATTTGCTAGAACTTCTTGCGAATTGAGGTTTCTCAGAACTTGTTTTGCTTGGGGAAGAGTACTTCTGTCAATATGGCGGATTGTTTCAACGACCTTGCTCTTGGTGAGGTCCAGCCAATCAGCGAGTACTGTAGGTTCAACTTTTCTCGCTTAGACCAATCAATAACGTACTGTTCTAATGCAGACAGGACTATCTTCTGGTCGGCCTTCAGATTTATTCTTCTTGGCTCTCTATATTTAGGTCCCTTCATCAGGAGTAATTTCAGATCCTTATCACTCACCACATCAAGGTCACCAGTCACAATATGTTTGCATGGTGTATAGATAAAGTTCGACGATTCACAATCACAACTATAGCCTCCTGACGTGTATAAGTTCCAGTCAAACTCCTGGACAGCATTGGAGTAATTGAATATTTTGGTGGCTATAGATTTAGTGTACCTATATGAAATGCCACAACCCCTCAGCACGGGTATATGCTCTTCGACGTCAAGCAAGCCACCCCCGACCACCTTCGACTACGGACCGGTATCTTTCCCGGAGAGACCCACCACGTGTACATGCAAAAATAATGTAAACACACCCACAGTGGCGCCCACAGCTGGGGTGTTTGTGTTTGATGATGGGGATAATAAAAAGAATTAATACCGCAGCATGGTTGACTTTGTCTCTGTTCTCTGAAGTAGATAAAACGAGCAGAGTTGTGGGTTCTAGCATTAGTTGTACATGATGTCTGCGCGAGTACGGAAGCACGCTCCGACGCCCCGTGTATTGAAGACGGCCCCATCCGAGTTGGTCCGAACCATTGTACGCGGTGCGGACCCTGACCTTGCACGCTGTCTGTGCGAGATCGGGTACAACCTGTTAAAAGGCAACGTACCACTGACTCCGGCTCAGAAGACCAAGTTGGCCAAGCATAAGACAGGTCTCCGAACCCTAGTCCAGAAGCGGGTCCCTCAAACACAAAAGAAAAAGGTGTTACAGAAAGGCGGCTTTCTCGGGGCCATCTTAGCACCGTTGGCCGCTTCCGTGTTGGGTCCAGTATTGGGTGGACTCTTCGGCCGACATTGAACCACACGAAAAAAATGGTCCTCGTCGAACCACGGTTCCTTCAAAACCTGCAATCGCCCTACCCTGTCCCATCTACGGTGAAGACCATAAACACCCTCGATGGAGAGATGCAACAGATCTTACAGAGACCGGGGTTAAGCGACAGTGAGAAAGTACAACGGTACAATGAGACGCTTCAACGGTACATGACGTTCATGGACCAATACAAAACCCTCTCTACCCCAGCACCACCACCACCACCACCACCACGTGACACACTGCCTACCTCAGCACCGCTCCAACAGCTGCCATTACCAGGGGTACCACCCACAACCCCACAGTGGGTCGAAGACGAAGTGCTGAAGAGTGTACCTGCATCGTTCAAGAAACAAGCTGGCCTGGTATTACAACGGATGAAACACGACATGACTTCGAATGATAAAGGCGAACTACTGGTACAGAATTAGGTGGTCCCCGGGACCCACATGACGGATTTAGTGAATGACCTGATGCGTCAACGCAGGTCGCACACGGATCCTCGAGGATGGGAGGTCTTCGCTCAAGGCTTGAAAGACATGCATGTAACACACGAATAGGTGGGGAATCCCCAGCGCTGGGCCTAGATGCAGCGGACCCAGCAATCGCCAAGTGACCCACTACCTTCTTGGGAAGCCGAATGGGAACCGGAGTCGCCCCCCAAAACACCACCACCACAACGGGCACCTTCTTCTCAGACCTTTAAAAAATCACCCTTGATCAAGACACCCCACATCTCCAGAGCCGTGACACGTAGCAAGTCACCGCGACGAACACGACGCCGGACACAACCGCCCAAGGCCTGGAACACCTATTAAAACCAACAGCAGCAGCAGGACAGCTCAGTCGCCATGTTTTACCTCACCCTACCCAGTAACAGTTCGCTGGATGTGTTTCCTGACAACACCTTGGCCAAGTACGTCACCCAGTTACCGCAACCGTTGCATTTACCTGGACGATGGGAATGTGGCCTCCTGGATATCCAATACCCTTACCCGTGGTACAACGTGCGAACCAATGAAGTGTGGTACGAGGTGACCTACGAAGGCAAAAACACCCGACTCACCCTCCCCGAAGGCCAATACGATACGCCCAAGGAGTTCATGCAGGGGCTGACAAGACCGTTGCATTATAAGGCTCTACGGGAGGTCACGAATGTTTCAATTACAAGCGTCTAGTCCGTCATTCATAATCCAGCCGTCGTCCATTAGAGAATATCCGCGTCCATAATCCAAAGACCTATTCCATTTTCCACATAACAGTATTAGCACCAAATTCAAAAAGACAATCATAGTGTACATAAACATAGGCTTGTTTCCTGCAAGAGAGAAGCGGTCAACAGTTTTCAATGATGCCGGCAAGACATCATGATGTTCCAAAAATATCAAATCCGTATCGCTGATCAGTATTCTTAATCCATAATATTCGTTAAGAGTCGTCATCTAAAGAATGATGTATCTCAGTCACGCTTTGATTGTGACTGTTCATATGAGTACCATGAGGATCTTGAAGTGCATGGGTTCATACGGCCCCTAGCCCCGGGTTAAGCGGAATTAGACACAAGTTACGAAACGTAACGCCATAGATCTTGCACGCTACGTCGTATTTTGCTATCAGCATGCGATATGTATCGCCAAATTTGAGAAACTTTGAGTGGAGGCGCTTGGTGGAATAGCCCTGTTTTATAAGTTTCTGCAACAATGTTTTGTGACGTTGATTAAAATCGTCACATTTAACACAGGACCTAGCAAATGCTACTAGGCGAGATATGTATACGCCATATGCAGGTCCCACTGGAATATTACTGTCCAGAAAGGGATAGTTTACGATGTCGAAATTGTAATCATCTCTTTTGTCATAAAGTCGACGAGAGAGAATGCCCGCTTCATTTTTATAGAGATAGAGATCTAAATAAGATGTGCCTGTAGGGCTATCTGTAGTTTCCTTCAAATCCAGTGAAGGTGGATATATATCCTTCACTGCGTCATTTATATAGCGATTATCCACAGCGAGAAGATCGTCTATATAGCGTTTGGTGAATGAGAAGGAACGGGCTTTGAATGGATCGGTTTTTGAAAGCGCCTGCATATAGTCATATTCATAAGAGAACAGATACAGGTCAGCCAACAGGGGTGCACAATTAGTACCCATTGGAATACCTATATGCTGCTGATATATTGTGTTGCCAAATTTCACATAGATATTTTTAATGAGAAATTCAGGCAACTCTATAAACAAAGAAACATCCCATGAATGATATCTCTTGTATGTAGTCGAGCTAAAGAATGCTTTATGGCTTCCGACATTAATATATCTACGATCAGTTTTCTTGAACACATATACTATTAATGAACTTAGACGGTCAATAAGGTCCTGATGAGGGATTGTAGTATAGAGAGTCGAGAAATCCCATGTGGATACATGTCTGTACGGTATGTGACCTTTAGCATCAAGTTCTTCCGTAAGACATTTTGAGTTTTTCAATATCCACATACATTCAACGCCAGAGTTCTTAGAAATAGTGGCGCAATACCTTTCCCAAAATGCTTTTACCTCCTGAAGGGCCCTCGTCACTAGGGTTGAAAGAAGCTTGGTGGTGCAGCTTCTAGAACCAGCTATGAATCTAGCTTTGTATGGTGATTTATGCATTTTGGGAGTCCAGTATATTTTTGGTATGTCGTTATGATTGGTTGGAAGACAAATACCTCTTTCCCTGAGAAACTTTTTGTGATTGTTAAATAAATCTTCCAGAGTAAATGCAGTTTGGGAGTAAGTAGACGTATTTGATGAAGATATGTCTACACTCAATTCTTTAACCAGCACCTGGTAATAGTAATATTTACATATGAATATTATATTATTCGGAGCTTTGTCTGCTGGGACTATGACGAATTTACTCTGGAGATTTGCTAGAACTTCTTGAGAATTGAGGTTTCTCAGAACTTGTTTTGCTTGGGGAAGAGTACTTCTGTCAATATGGCGGATTGTTTCAACGACCTTGCGCTTGGTGAGGTCCAGCCAATCAGCGAGTACTGTAGGTTCAACTTTTTCTCGCTTAGACCAATCAATAACGTACTGTTCCAATGCAGGCAGGACTATCTTCTGGTCGGCCTTCAGATTTATTCTTCTTGGCTCTCTATATTTAGGTCCCTTCATCAGGAGTAATTTCAGATCCTTATCACTCACCACATCAAGGTCACCAGTCACAATATGTTTGCATGGTGTATAGATAAAGTTCGACGATTCACAATCACAACTATAGCCTCCTGACGTGTATAAGTTCCAGTCAAACTCCTGGACAGCATTGGAGTAATTGAATATTTTGGTGGCTATAGATTTAGTGTACTTATATGAAATGCAAGGAGGTTCTGTGAACTTAAAATAGTTTGGTACAGCGTTGCGTACCTCTGGATCATTCAGGATTCGAGGTAAATTAATGATGTCCAGTCCTTTATCTAAGTAGTTGAGTTTCAAGAAAAGCCGATCTTGAAAGGTTTCGATTATGTTCACTGGACGATACAACCGAAAATACGCTATATCTTGACATATTTGAATGATTTTTGATGGTATTATATTTCCTGAAGACGCAGATTGTTGTATATCTCTGGCTATTTGATCTAAAGCTCTCAGAGGTAACGCGTACAGAACTGTACGTAAGCTATGTATACTATTGGGTGTGTTAGTTAAACCCACTAAGTAATTTAAAGTGATATGATCGTGAATCATCGAACTATTAAACTTTCGCCAACCATGGCTGCGATGTCTCCGTTGATGGGGTTTAAATAGTTGGGTAATGTTGGATATATTTGAACGGCGGTTTGTAGCATTGCCGAACCCACTGACATTATCATTTAAACCAAACGGAAACACTGACCCAAGTTCTAGCATCCAGAATAATTCCCGCTCTCGGATTTTTCTCTCAAATCCAAAAGGGGAATCCTTAGTAGATGGATCAAATCCTTTCCCTTCAAGAATCACGTGGACTTCGATTACAACGCACACAACGGCAAGGCACAAATCCTCTTCACCGCCAACGTGAGTGTCGTACTGAGTTCTATCCTACAGCAAATGCTGGGTCTCGCTCACGTGACCTACACGGGTCCATCCGAGGACCATGGCCAGACCTCGATGGATATGAAGTCAGGTATGTACGGACTCTACGTCTACTCGGACGTAGTCGACAACCATATCGTGGGCGATATCAACACACCTCTGTTACGGGTGGTCCCCATTAAAAAGACTTATGGAGAACAAGTCAACCACAGTTTCACCCACATGCTCTACCTACCCGTACGACAAACCCACATCAACACTATCACGGTGGATATAAGAGATGACACGGGACGACCGGTGGCATTTGAACGAGGAAATGTGCTGCTGACATTTCATTTTCGACAAGCACGTGCTCCCCACTTTGTATAATGAAGGTCCCTTAGTGTGATGCACACAGCTATATGGACTATTATGCCCAACAGGCCGGGGGTGGCCTTCCCGTCTTTAGTTGTGCACGCATGCAACGAGGACATGGGCTGGGGAACATACTCGGGAGCATCGTCAAAACGTTCCTGCCGTTGGTGACGCGTGGAGTAAAAGCGATCGGCAAACAAGCCGTACGCAGTGGACTGCAAGTGGCCGGTGATGTCTTGAGGGGTACGGCACCCGAAGAAGTCTTGAAACGGCGGACCAAAGAAACGGGAGGCGTCTTGGTCGCCAAAGCACAGCGCACCGTAGGGAATAAAAGACCTGCACCACCGAGACCACGCACCAGTCGACGACCGACCCAGCGACGACGCACATCGAAGACCCAGGATATCTTTTCTTAACCATGTCCTTGATCCACGCAGAGTCCTGCCCCTCCACCAACAGTGAATTTGATTTGTGGACCGTGCCGCCCATACAGGCCAGTGTTGAACAAGGATTATGGGTGGAGCATCTCCCGCTCTCCAGCATCAACGAAACAGGGCCCATCGAATTCACCATCAGTAATGCGGATACGGCCTATGTGGATTTAGCCCAAACGTACTTGTATGTGAAAGCCAAGGTCGTTAATGGGGATGGCTCCAGAGTCATCCAAGCTGCAACGGTGGGCCCGACGAATCTCTGGCTGCACTCGATGTTTCAACAGGTGGATATTTTTCTGACCGACAAACTCATCAGTGACTCGACCAACACGTACCCCTATCGAGCCTACATCGAGACACTGTTGTCGTATGGACGAGAGGCTAAAAAATCTCAGCTGACAGCCGCTTTATTCTACCAGGACACAGCCGAGCACATGGACACGGTGGACAATGAAGGATATAACAAACGGAAGGCTTTCACTGCGAACGGCGACTCGGTGGATCTCATGGGTCGACTACACGCAGACATTATCATGCAAGACCGGTACCTCCTGAACAAGATCCCCATCAAAATCCGACTGATACGGGCGCCTCCGACCTTCGCCTTGATGGCCACTAACGTAGACGGGCATGCAGCTGACTATAAGATTGTCATCCAAGACGGAGTCCTGTATGTCCGAAAAGTGAAACCGAATCCAGCCGTTCAATTGGGACACATGAAAGCCTTGGAAACAAAACCAGCCCAGTACCCTATCCGACGTGTACAAACCAAAGTGTTCTCTGTGCCTGCTGGAAATATGAGCACCAACAAAGAAAACCTGTTCCTGGGGGAACTACCCAAGCGATTGATCCTGGCCTGTGTGGAAAATACCAGCTTCAGTGGAGCCTACCCAGAAAATCCGTTTGACTTTAAACATTTCGGCATCCATTTTGTGGCCCTGCATGTGGATGGACAACAGGTCCCAGCCACGGCCTTAACACCGAACTTTGGGCGCAGGAATTTCATTCGAGCCTATCTGAGCCTGTTTACAGCCACCGGTCAAATCAACCAGGACGAAGGGAATATGATCAGTCAGGAGAACTACGCGAACGGATACACGTTGTTCTGTTTCGATCTGACCCCCACCTTAGAGAACGACCATCAGCTGGCCCTGGCCAAGCAAGGCAATTTACAGTTGGAAATCCACTTTGCACGAGCCCTCGGGGCCACCGTCAATCTGATCTGCTACGCCGAGTTTGACAACATCATTCAAGTGGACAAGGCGCGCAACGTCAAGTGTGACTTTGCCACCTAACATGGATACAGACCAGATAACCACCGTGCTGGAGAATGACCCTCCATCCCGATTTAACAGACTTCATGGATCAAGGCACAGAGACGTGGTGTTGGAACAGTCAAACGTTGCACAGCCTGACCAGTAGCGTGTGCGGACAATATTGCTTGTTTTACCTGTACCATCGATGCCGGGGCAGAACCTTATCTGCCATCGTACAGATGTTTGACGAGTACCCCAAGCCGAGGACCGCGATGTACTCGTATATAACTGGGCCGTCCATCATTTCAATGTACAAGCCCCGTTCTGGGCTTAAGTTCTTTCAATGTACAAGCCCCCTGTTCTGGGCTTAAGTTTACAAGCACCCTGTTCTGGGCTTCAGTTCTTTCAATGTACAAGCCCCCTGTTCTGGGCTTCAGTTTTCACGTGGTTGTTCTCACGTTGTTGTTGTTACTGAATAAAAAGATGAGATCTCACCAAAAAACCCTGTCTTGTGTGTTTTCTATATGAGCATAATGCATGAAACTGGCTTTGAACACCGTATTAGCCAATCAGTGGCCTAGAATGGAGCCAAAGGTAATCCATCCATGTCCAGAAAACATTACCCGGGTGTACAAGAACCCGGATGTAGGCGCGGGCGTTAGCGAAAGCATTCCAGTACCCGGATGTAGGCGCAGACGTGAGCGAAATTCTAGTACCCGTCCATTGGTTCTTTTATCGATCGCTCATTGGCTCTTTTTTCTCGACCGCAGATTGGTCCAAATGGAACTGCCCATCCTACCCAGGTTAATTTACAATCCCCTTTTTGGGGTCAAGCTCTGTATATCGATGCCGCAACATTGTTGCCGAACCTTGCCGAAAGGGAGACCTTGGATCTTTTGACCTGGATGTGACATTTGACTTTTTGATCCGACATTCATCCGCGCACTTCCGGTGATGCCGCGGACTTCCGGTTAACCCCCGCGCGCGCGCGCTGCGGCCGGGGCGGGCCGGGCCGGGCCGGGGAAAACCCCACAGACAGGTCAGTACATGCATTCCTATCATGTTCCCAGGTCACACCCCATTCACACAGACCCTCATGCATACCCGGATGCAGGCGCAGACGTCAGCGAAATTCTGGCGGGAAAACCCCCACAGACAGGTCAGTAAATGTCCTATCATGTTCCAAGGTCACGGCCCATTCACCCAAACCGGAAATGACGTCATACCCCTAATTTTACATGCACCCATCCATGACTGGATGCCCCTTCACGAATGCTTCACTTTGATACCTCACTCGACTCGATCGGACCATTAGTGGCCCACCTAGACCGCAAAAACGTCTATTTCCACACCCGTTTCCCACAATTCCCTGTCTGCGCATGCGCAGAATGTGGACAACGGCCGAGACACTACTCCAGGCGGTTGCTCCCTCACATATGCTTCACATGGATACCTCACTCGACTCCATCGGCCCATTAGTGGCTCGCCTAGGCCCCAGAACGTCTATTTCCATACACTTTATCTACTGCGCATGCGCAGAATGACGTCAGTTCCACGTCACACCCAGCCCGTTGGATACTCCCTCACGTATGCTTTACATTGATACCTCAATCGATCCAATCGGCCCAATAGTGGCCCACCTAAACCCCAACACGTCTATTTCTATACTACGGCCAGACTGCGCATGCGCAGACTATTGACAACGAATGACACACTAGCCCAGGCGGATGCTTCCTCACGACAGCTTCACATTGATACCTCATACGACTCCATCGACCCACTAGTGGCCCACCTAGACCCCAAAACGTCTATTTCCATACACTTTGTGTATAGATTTAATATGCATTCCTAGTACCCGTTCTCTGCATGGCAGAACTGTACAACCCAGAACAAGTCTGGACATGCCTTGATCTCGGGGAGCCAGGTGTTCGGCACGTGAGCTCACTCACGCAGACGCCAGACCAGGTGTTCACGGTGGCCGCAACATTGTAGCGAACGTGCAACATTGTTGCAATTCGGGGAGCCAGGTGTTCGGCACGTGAACTCACTCACGCAGACACATATGCACCAGACCAGGTGTTCACGATGCCGCAGCATTGTAGCGAACGTGCAACAATGTTGCAATTCGGGGAACCAGGTGTTCGGCACGTGTATATGCGTGGAGGTGTATGTCGTAGTGTGTGTGCAATGGTAGTGGTGGTGGTGATGTGTGTGTGTAGTGGGTGTGCGTGCTGTGGTGGTGGTGTGTGGCGGTGGTGGTGTTGGTGGTGTGTGCGTGTTTGTTTGTGATGGCGGTGGTGGCGGCGTTGCTGAACGCTCGTCTTAACATAGTGACGCCCTAGCGCTTGAGATTAATTTCCCCTGCATCTTCTATACCTAGTCCGTTACATCTTAACACCGTGACACACACAGACGAGAGAAGGGAGATCAACACGTTCACAAGTTTTCAAATAGTTAATTCTCCCCTCCATAACGAAACACCCAAGCCCTGAAAGCCAAAATGGGTGTGTTTACATTTCTCGTATGGTGTGTATCTTGTCCAATCTTTTCCATTTGGCACTGCGTCGTCGGTGTTGTGTCTGTCTTCGATAATGTTCGCTCTTATCCGTTAGACTTATTCTCAACTCCTCCTGTGCAATCTTTTTCATTTGATGTTGCGTCTGTCTTAGACTACAGTCGCTCTTGTCCGTTGGACGTATTCTCGGCCGCTCTTTTCCTATCAAAAGCTGCAAGTTGGTCTTGTGTCTCTCTTCGGCCATGTTCGTTCTTGACCGTTAGACGTACTCTCGATTGCACTTGTCCAATCAGAAACCGCCATTTGGTGTTGTGTCAATCTTCGGCCATTGTCTCTCTTCTCCGTTTGTCCTAAGCGTCCACGATACTGTAACGGCGACATGCCCTGGAACAGCTGTTTCAGCATTTTGACCGCATTTTGCAGGGCCCCATTTTGTGGATGGTAGCCCTATAACCTCTTCCCGGTGACGCTTGGTCTTCACGGTGGACCTGTACGTGAGGTCGCCTTTCATGTCAAGCGACAGTAGACTATACTATTCATGGATAGCCATGTCTTTTTTCTGATTTCCGGACGCATGGTTATCCTGTGCAGCGTCCTCGGTCGTCTCAGCATGAGTAATAATAGCCTCTTGGGCAATGCGATCCCAATAGGTGAGTTCTGCCTCACTCAGACTATCCTGGGATGAAGACTATGTGAGGTCAAGCTCTCCGTATCAGTGGATAGATTCTCAGTATCAGTATCTGCCTCTGTGGGCTCCTCGGTGTCTTCATACATATGTATATTCTTGAGGTGTCGCATGATATCGTAGTGTCTGGTGAACGCGCGTTGGTACATAGAACATGTGCAAGCTATGTTCACAGTTGAACGGCGACTGTGCCACTCTATCGGTTAGGGCTGCTTTTATTGTTGACGGACGTTACCGGTGTTGTGGTTAACGCAATATCGCTCAGCTCTGGGGCCCACTTGAAAAAACAGCTATGTCAGTCGGAGGCTAAGGTGTAATTTCCCGTTTCGAATGCCTCATGCAGACAACAGACTCTAGGCACGGGTAGTTGTGTTCTCTTCGGGTAGTATTTGTTTCTCGTGCAGCAGGAGACATACTCCGGTCACCCATTAGATGTCATCCGTGAGTGTGATAAGCTGACAACGCATGCGTTGGTGCTGAGCGGCCTCGGTGTTCTCAGTTTGAGCTGCGTCAATAAAAGCATCGACTTAGGCTTAGCTTGACGTAACACTTCTGCTAGAGTATCTCCGTTGTCGAGTTTAAAGTTTACATTTGTAAATGCCATAGTTCTCATGGTCAAATGAAGAGAATGATCTCATGTGGGCTATTTATAATGCAACTGTGGAAGCTTTTGACATTAATGATGCGTTTTCAACATCGACAATCATTTTCATTTTCATATGGACCGGTTCCTTGTCTAGCAATTTCATAGGGGCCACGAGGTGGAAATACTGTTGACGTAAAGACCGTCGTAGTCTGAGCGCCAATGTGTTATTGGTTAAAATTGCGGCTTCCTCTTCCGGATATCCTTTGTGATGACTCACCCCAGCGTTCATGCTTTCTTGAACAGATCCCACCATAGCCTTCTGTTCAAATTGAGTTCCTTCTCTTATACGAGATTGGGTTGGACTTTCAAGGTTGGTTGATGAGAGTTTTCCGGGGATGGTGGTATGAAGGGGGCCCCTGTATGGGAGCGGATTGGATAGGCACCCGCTGGACGGGTGCTGCTGGGTGTGGACTAGGTGGATGGTCTGAGCGTCGCTGGCTCACACTCTGACTTCGTGGTGGCCTCTCGTCGGATAACAGGTGTCGTCAATGGGCAATTTTCGGGAGTATAGACTTTGTTCGCTAACGGACATACGGGCGACTCATTGCGACTTGAAACGCCCGCATGAAATTGTTGATGTTGTGAGATAGATTCGATTTCTGGTCTCGGGTCCGTTAGTTGACTTTCGCTGAAAAGTTCTGACGCGCATGTATACTCGTCAGGCAGGTCTGAGGTGGACGTTTTAGGATCTAGGGGAGCCATCCTTAACTGTCCCATCCCACAGTCTCAAGCTCTTATCTATCTCATCTCCGAGTTACGGGCTCCTGCATATAAATACTTACAGCTGACCGATATCCGTGAAGACGAGACTCATGGCTTACGTATGCCAGGCGTAATGGAAGTCATTCACCACCCCATTCAGTCTAGGTAGACATTTGCTTTTCATACACAAAAATCGTAGAGACCAAAGCCATCTCATAGAACGGAGTCCATATGACGTACAAATTCAAAGTACGCTCGAGGAAGGTGTACGATCAAAACCTTCGTCACAGATGAGAGTCACCGACAAGATGGGGTGCGGCAAGATGTGTTTGTGTGATTAAATTCTTCGAGGAAGAGCCATCCGTTATAGACGCATTGTCTAGTGCTACAGCCAGTGGTAGCCTGCCTACGAAAGTATTCCTCACTCGATCCCGATCAGACTAATGTTGTACTACTGGGTGATCCAATGGGTGCGACCAAGGACAACTCACACATCGCTGATCTGTTCACCAAAGGATCCCATCATCAGAATCTGTTCATCTATTTGACAAAGAATCTCTTCCCTCGAGGGAAGGCGTCCAGAGATATTGCCTTGAACTGCGAATACTTCGTGTTGTTCGCCAATCCCTTTAGATAGTGCGCAAATCCGCATGTTCGAAAGTCGAATCTATCCTCACAACATCAACTATTTTATGCAGGCACTTCAAGCCGTGACGAGTCCATGGACTTAAAAGTCTTTACTCCCCAAGATTGTCGAATGACGATACACCTGTTACCCGGCGAGGGGCCTCCACGAAGTTAGAGATGAGTCAGCGACACTCAGACTATCCACCTAATCAACACCACACACTCTCATCAACGCCTATCCAATCCGCCTAGCGGGCCACCTTCATACCACCATCCCCGGAATACTCTCATAAACCAACCGTGACGTTCCAACCCAAACCCGTACAAGAGAATGAACACAATTTGACCACAATACTGACGAGATCTGTTCAAATGAAGCATGGACGCTCAGGTTGGGGTAACGTTGGGGTCACAGAAAACAAGTTTCACCACAAAGGATATCCGGAAGAGGAAGCCGCAATTTTAGCCCATAACACAATGATGCTCAGACTAAGACGGGCTTTACGTCAACAGTATTTCCATCTCTTGGCCCAGATGAAATTGCTCGACAAGGACCCGATCCATATGGGAATGAAAACCCCGGGCATGAATTGAACAGCACCGAAAAACCTGAGAGATGGCTCAAAAGAGCGGTTTGTAACCTATTATTAACATCAAAGGCGTCCACAGTTGAAATATACATCGCCCACATTTTACCATGAGCACTACTGCATTTACAAATGTAAACTTTGAACTCGAAAATGGAGATATTCTAGCTGAAGCATTACGTCAAGCCAACGTTCAAGTCGAAGCTATTATTGACGCAGCTCAAACTAAGACCATCGATGTCACTTAGCCCCAATGCATGCGTTGCCATCTTGTCACACTCATGGATGACATCTAATGGGTGACCGGAGTATGTCTCCTGCTGCCATCCAATTGTTGACCCGGATATGCCTTCTGCTGCATAAGAAACAGATACTAAAGAGGACACAACAATCCGTGCCAAGAATCTGCTGACCCGTCATGAGGCGTTACAAACGTTTATGGAGACGCAGCTGGAGAGGGGAAATTACTGATACTGGGACTGCTGAGAGTCCACCGACTGATACCGATGCAGAAACTGCTGATAGTCTATCCACAGGCACAGAGAGCTTGCTCTCAGATTGTAAGGTTACGTCAAAAGGAGGTCTGACTTAGGAAGAAGCCACCTGTTGGGATCGTAGCGTGCATGGGGCTAGTAATACTCATGCTGAGACGACAGGATAACTTATAACAGGCGTACGACACCATGCGCCCGGACATCAGAAAAAAGCAGCTGTGGCTATCCATGAATAGTATAGCCTACTTTCGCTTGAAATGAAAGGAGACCCCACGCATAAGACCATCATGAAGACCAAGCGTCACCTGGAAGAGGATATGGGGCTACCACCCACAGAGGCCCTGCAGAATGCGATCACAATGTTCAAACAGCTGTTCAAGGACATTTTGCCATTACAGTATCCTGGACGCTTAGAACAAACGGACAAGAAGGACCATGGTCGAAGATTGACACACCAGGTATTGGCGGCATCTGCTTGGACAGGAGCAGCCGATAGTAATATGCTATGCCGCTAATATAATTGTCGCTATTGACAGCGATGATTTGTTTGACGAATCTGTGGAGTGTATCTGGACTGAAATCAGACTCCCATGCACAAGCCCTATTTTAATTGGAACTGTATATAGACCTGAAAGCCCAGTTGCGTGGTTTGACAACTTTCAAACTATATTGGATAACGTAACACAGCTGGGACGAGAGTTAATTATCCTTGGGACCTAAACTGTGACTTATTGACAAATTTGTCTTTTGCAAGGAAATTGACACAGATGGCAAATGACTCTCAACTTCAACAACTGATTAAGGACCCTACCAGCGTTACACCTACATCTCAGTCCTTTAATTGACCTGATCTTCACTTCTCATCAGGAAAATATAACTCATTCTGGAGTTATCGCCCCTGGGACAGCGGACCATCGATTAGTGTTTTGTACGAAGAAAGGAAAAATACCAAAACCGGTACCAAGGTATGTGAAGTACAGAAATCTCAAAAACTTTTCAGCAATGGCATTTCTGCGTGATCTCGCTTGTGTTCCATGGTCGGTGCTGGAAATCTTTGATAACATAGACGACGCATGGTCTTGCTTTGTGCAGTTATTTGAAGATATTGCTGACAATCATGCGCCAGTAACAGAGAGACGAGTTACAGGTAGCAAGACTCCGTGGATCACAGACGAGATTCGAGAGCATGTATGAACGGGACAACCTTAAAAAGAGAGCACAGAAATCTAAAGACCCCCAGATAAAAACTGAATTTCGAAGATTGCGAAACACGGTAAAACAACTGATTGAGTCTGAAAAGAGGAATTATTTCGACAATCTGATTTTGGAGAACATGAAAAAATCTGATAAATTTGGGGAGCCATTAGAAAAATTCTTTCCAGAAAAGGGAAGGTGTCGACAATAACATTGTGTGACAATGATGGTCAGGAGATAACGGACAGCCGAGGTATCGCTGAAATTTTTAATACTTTCTTTTCCATCATTGGGGAAAAGCTGCCTGCAGTTTTTCCAAGAACTTGTGAAACGAACAATTTTTATGTTAACACTCAGATTGAAAACAACGTGACTTTTAATTTCTGTGAAATATCAATGCATTTTATTGAGAAAGAATTAAGTATCTTAGATTCTAACAATGCAACTGATATGGACAATATACCAGCCAGACTTCTTAAAATATCTGCTGGAGTTATCTCCCCTCCTCTACACTACATCGCGAATTTGTCATTAAGAACTGGGAAACTACCCACAGTCTTTTCGAGAGCCCGTGGTTCACAAGGAGGGGGATACGTCCGATCCGTCGAATTATCGACCTATCTCTGTCCCACCAACATGCATGAAAATATTAGAAAGAGCTGTCCGTACACAGCTATATAGTTTCATCGAACAACACAAAATCTTAAGTAGATTCCAATCCGGCTTTAGGCCATCTCACTCTACTACTACTACTCTTCTTCATGTGTCGGACCTGTCCCTTATATGTGT
Source organism: Hanleya hanleyi (assembly GCA_036873755.1). Taxonomy (NCBI): domain Eukaryota; kingdom Metazoa; phylum Mollusca; class Polyplacophora; order Lepidopleurida; family Hanleyidae; genus Hanleya; species Hanleya hanleyi. Next base: position 33,533 of record JAVTVY010006328.1, read on the forward strand.
TGTAATTAGTAATATGGGCAAAGGCCTTTTAACAGGCATTGTATTTCTCGATCTGAAGAAAGCATTTGATACTGTGGACTGTGCATTAATGTTACAAAAAATGAGAGAACTTGGCGTCACTGGGACGGAAATATGTTGGTTTCAAAATTATTTACTTAACAGAACCCAATGCATCTCTTTTAATAGCACTACATCCTCGCCTCTCCCAGTATGGGGTTCCACAAGGGTCCATTTTGGGCCCTCTGCTTTTTATATTGTATATAAATGATCTTCCTTTAGCTGTACATAACTGTGATGTTGTATTATATGCTGATGGCACTGCTTTTATTTACTCATCCAAATACCGACAAGATATAGAAACAGCAATCTCAGATGATCTTAACTCTGTCCAAAATTGGTTTTATCAGGACAGGCGGACTCTTAATGTTAATAAGACAAAGTGTATGCTTTTAGGTTCTCAACAACGAGTATCGTCTTCTGGACATTTTAACTTATCTATGGCTGGTTCTTTTATTGAACAAGTGTTAGATTTTAAGTATTTGGGCCTATGGTTTGATAATAATCTTAAATGGGATACTCATATAAACAACATTTGTAATAAAATCTCTGGTAGAATAGCGGTTTTAAGTCGTCTTAGACCTTTTATCACGAAAGCTCTATAATTCAATTATTCTGCCTATAATTGACTATGGTGATATTGTATGGTCTAACTGCTCTCAGAAACACATAACCCGAATCCAGAAACTCCAAAACAGAGCGGCGAGAGTTATTGTAATGTGTAAAATAAGAGATAGGTCTACGACTGATATTTTTTCTGAACTGTCTTGGGGAAATTGCAATCAACGTTTTAGAATGCACAAGTGTACTTTGGTTTTTAAACTCTTGAACTGTGATATACCTATTTATCTCCAAGATTATTTTAAATATGTATCGTCAGTGCACGCAAGATCTACCAGACAAGCTGAAACGAATCAACTGTATATAGAGAGGGCCACTGGTCACACTGGCCAACGTACTTTTAGATATCAGGGTGCTCAGTTATGGAATGGTCTACCATATGAACTTAGTCCATGCAATAGTCCATCTCCTAACACTTTAAAAAGTATATTATACATGTTTTAATATAATATTCTCTTGTAGTTGTTTATTACACCGGCCTTTTATCAGATGAGAACCCCTGATTTTATATACATTTGTACATATTTCTTACTTGTGTAAGATAAGATAAGATATAAGATAAGAGCTTTATTTAGAGTCGGTTTTAAGAACAATAAAACATTAGCGCACGAAGGAGCTATTATCACCGACATAATTACACCGTAGCACCCAACTGACGCATCTGTTTTATAAGTGGACCTGAGAGCTGATCGATATGGCATTGACAGAATGCTCGGCGACGTCCGACAACTATAAAAGCAGCCCTAACCGATATTAGCACAATCAGCGTTCCACCATCAACATGGGTTATTCATGCACATCGTATGTATGCGATGTATGAAACAGGGCCCCTCTGGAAAGCAGCCATCTTGGCTGAGTTGGGCTACCCTGTATAAATATATTGAATAAATAAAATTTTAAAAAAGTGCGTCTAACGGGTGCAAACATGGCCGAAGACAGACGTAACCCGAAATGGCAGCTTTTGATTGGACAAGAGCAGCCGAGAATACGTCTAACGGATGAGAGCGAACATGATCGAAGCCAGACGTATTACCGACGACGCAACACCAAATGATACAGACGCAACTGGAGAGGGGAAATTACACCGTAGCACCCAACTGACGCATCTGTTTTATAAGTGGACCTGAGAGCTGATCGATATGGCGTTGACACAATGCTCGGCGACGTCCGACAACTATAAAAGCAGCCCTAACCGATAGTAGCACAATCAGCGTTCCACCATCAACATGGATTATTCATGCACTGTGTGCCAACGCGAGTTCACCAGGCACTACGATATGATGCGAGATCAAAAGAATACACATGGGTATGAAGACACCGAGGAACGCACCGAGGCAGATACTGATACTGAGACTGCTGAGAGTCCACCGACTGATACCGATGCAGAGACTACTGAGAGTCTATCCACAGACACGGAGAGCTTGCTCTCAGATTGTAAGGCTACGTCCCAGGAAAGTCTGAGTCAGGAAGAACCCAGCTGTTGGGATCGTATTGTGCATGGGGCTAGTAATACTCATGCTGAGACGACAGGATAACTTATAACAAGCGTACGACACCATGTGCCTGGACATCAGAAAAAACATCTGTTGCTATCCATGAATAGTATAGCCTACTTTCGCTTGAAATGAAAGGAGACCCCACGCATCAGACCATCTTGAAGACCAAGCGTCACCTGAAAGAGGATATGGGGCTACCACCCATAGAGGCCCTGAAAAATGCGGTCAAAATGTGCAAACAGCTGTTCAAGGACATTTTGCCATTACAGTACCCTGGTCGCTTAGAACAAACGGGCAAGAGGGACCATGATCGAAGATTGACACACCAGGTATTGGCGGCTTCTGATTGGACAAGAGCAGCAGAGAGTGCGTCTAACGGCTAAGTGCAAACATGGCCGAAGACAGACGCAACCCGAAATGGCAGCTTTGATTGGACAAGAGCAGCCGAGAGTACGTGCAACTGACAAGAGCGATCATGGTCGAAGACAGACGCAAACACCAAGGGGAAAGGATTGAACAAGAGCAACCGAGAATGCGTCTAGCGGATGAGAGCGAACATGATCGAAGACCGACGTATTACCGACGAATCAACACCAAATGATAAAGACGCAGCTGAAGAGGGGAAATTACACCGTAGCCTCCAGCTGACGCATCTGTTTTATAAGTGGACCTGAGAGCTGATCGGTATGGCGTTGACACAATGCTCGGTGACGTCTGACAACTATCAAAGCAGCCCCAACCGATAGTAGCACAATCAGCGTTCCACCATCAACATGGATTATTCATGTACTGAGTTCCAACGCACGTTCACCAGGCACTACGATATGATGCGAGATCAAAAGAATATACATGGGTATGAAGACACCGAGGAACGCACCGAGGCAGATACTGATACTGAGACTGCTGAGAGTCCACCGACCGATACCGATGCAGAGACTACTGAGAGTCTATCTACAGACACGGAGAGCTTGCTCTCAGATTGTAAGGCTACGCCCCAGGAAAGTCTTAGTCAGGAAGAACCCACCTGTTGGGATCCTATTGTGCATGGGGTTAGTAATACTCATGCTGAGACGACAGGATAACTTATAACAAGCGTACGACACCATGTTCCCGGACATCAGAAAAAAAACATCTGTTACTATCCATGAATAGCATAGCCTACTTTCGCTTGAAATGAAAGGAGACCCCACGCATAAGATCATCTTGAAGACCAAAATGTGCAAACAGCTGTTCAAGGACATTTTGCCATTACAGTATCCTGGTCGCTTAGAACAAACGGACAAGAGGGACCATGTTCGAAGATTGACACACCAGGTATTGGCGGCTTTTGATTGGACAGGAGCAGCCGAGAGTGCGTCTACCGGCTAAGTGGAAACATGACTGAAGACAGACGCACCCCGAAATGGCAGCATTTGATTCGACACAAGCAGCCGAGTGTACGTCCAACTGATAAGAGCGACCATGGTCGAAGACAGGCGCAAACACCAAGGGGAAAGGATTGGACAGAAGCAACCGAGAATACGTCTAACGGATGAGAGCGAACATGATCGAAGATCGACGTATTGCCGACGACGCAACACCAAATGATAAACACAAGCTTGGGTGTGTCGTAATGGAGAGGAGAATAAACTATATGAAAACTGGTGGACGTGTTGATCTTTCTTTCTCTCATCTGTCTACGTCATGACGCTAAGACGTAATGGATTAGGTATATAAGACATATGGGAACTATATTCCGAGCGTTATGGCGTTACTGTGTCAAGACGAGCGTTCAAGAACTTCGCCACCCACACCATTACAAACAGACACGCACACTCCACCGACAGTACCACCATCACGTCCACACACACCACCACCCCACACACGCGCGCCACACACAAACACACACGCGCGCACACGCACATGCACACACTCCATCATCATCACCACCACACACAAACTTTCACATACACCTCCAAGCATACACACCTCCACAAAGGTAGTCAGACCGAACATGGCTCCTTTCTCCACTACTCTTAGAAACTGATCTTTCTCCACTACGCCACGGTTGCGCATTTGCACCATGCCATCACATCCAATGAAAACCATGCCAGTCTGACTCCCCCACGACAGCTTCTAAATGAGGTCCCATACGGCCCATCTTGGCCAAGGATGGCTTACCTAGACCCCAAAACATCCACCTCAGGCCTACATGCGCAATGCGCATTAGAACTTTTCAGCGAAAGTCAACCAATGACCCCGCCATCCCTTCGGTATTCTACAGAGCGAGACAAAAAAGGTGCCATGATCTTATATGCGACCCAGATAAACCCGCAGGAGTGTGATGACATCCCATCCGGGGATGACGTTACTTCCGGTGATGACGTCCCCGTCAAGAGCTACGACCTCCAAGAACTCTTTTTAGCTTTATCCGAGCTCTGGGATGGGGCCGATAAGAGCTCCGCGCTCTAGGATTTGATGATTAAGAGCTCGGGGACCTCGCAACTCTTGGAGCTTCGCCGAAGCTGACCTTTCAGTGAAAGTCAACCAATGTCCCCGAGCCCCTTTCCATCGTACTCTACAGCGTGGGACAGACAAAACGTACCCACACCTTCGAGCCCCGCTGGTCAGTTCGTCAGTTAATTGCCGACGGACGGTGGTTCTCTCCGGGTACTCCGGCTGTCATCATATGAGTGAAATATTCTTGTGTGTGACATTAACAGGCCTGCAAGTGGCTCACAGTGAAAATATAGGAGGAAATTTGCCAAAATATAGGAGAAATATAGGATTTTTTAAAATAAAATATAGGAAAATATAGGAAGTAAAAGAGTGTAAGACAGGTCACTACTACATTGTACTTTCCAACTTGGTAGTTTTCTGGTATTCAATCAAATTATTTCCACTGAATGCAGTCATAGTGGTGATAATTGAGGAGACCCGTTCTGCTGCTTGGTTCAACAAAGAGAGATTTAAATGTTTTCATATTTGCCGAGCGGAGCGAGGCGGAAAGATTTTTCTGAAATGTATTTTCTTATGCCAATTTGACTCATTTCAGAGCATTGGTGAAAGTTTTCACGAGAAAAAGTCAAAATATAGGAAATATATGAGGTTTAGAGTAAAATATAGGAAAATATTGGAATAACTCAAAAATATAGGAAAATATAGGAGAATATAGGAAATATAGGAGGCACTTGCAGGCCTCCATCAATCCAAATCTCTCCATTGTACTCTTCAGGGTGAGACAGGAAAAAACGTATCCACACTGTAGCTTAGCCCACAGGAAAAAATTGCCCACACCTGCGCATGTGCATGCACGTATTCCCCAAGCCGGACTCCAGCCGTTAATGGTTTCAAGGCGACACCCCACACAGCTCTACTCCACGAGCGCTTCAATGGGACACATCATACGGCCCATTTGGATCGGGGATGGCTTTCCTAGACCCAAATACGTCCACCCCAGACCTGCATGATGAGTGCTCATGTGTGTCAGAGCTCTTCAGTGAATGTCAATCAATTAATTTGATTAATCAATGGCCTCGCGAGACCCTTCCCATCTACTCTACATCGTGAGACCTAAAAAACGTACCCACAATCTATAGTTTAGGCCACAAAAGAATTGCCCACACCTACCCACACCCATCCTATTCCAAATACCCTTTTTTACAGTTTCGACTGCGCATGCGCAGATTGACGGGACTTCCATTGAAAACTACTCCAGCCGGATTATACTCCACGACAGTTTTGAAACCTGACCCCACACGGCCCATATGGACCAAGGACGGTCTCTCTAGACCCCAAAGACGTCCACCCTAGACCCGATTGACGAGTGCGCATGCGCGTCAGAAATTTTCAGCAAAAGTCAACCAATGGCCCAGAGACCCTTTCCATTGTACTCTACAGCGTCAGACAGAGAAAAACAGGGCCTCACACGTTATAGTAATAGTCCACAAGAAAACATTTCCATATACAGTTCATCTTTCCAGGGGATTTCACCCATGGGGTTCTCCACTTGCCATTCGGCTGGACTTAATGCTGAAAATAGTGTCGGGATCCTAAACACAATTTGATGACTTCACGAAATAAAACCTTTTGAGACTTGTTTGCCCCCGCATTGATGACGTCACGGAAATACCCACGACCCCCCAAAAACTTCCTATTTCACCAGGACTTTCTTTGTCGCGTGAATCGGAAGTGCCGGAACAATAGCACCCTCTTAAAGTTTACCCGGGGGAACAAATAAGTACGTCAAAAATCCAACTTTTATACTTTCTCTACCACTAATGCTGATTGATTCTCCCGGATACCAATAGCCATCCATCTTGTGCTGCTACGTAGCCAGAAGCGTACCGGAGTTTTTGACATCCAAGCAAACCGGGCCCATAGAAGTTATTTAATTTTTTGTGCCACCTGACGGTGCATCATGGCCTAGTCATCATAAAAATATATTCTGCCGTTCTACAACACTCACCTCACATATATTTATTACAAAATACTTTCCCTTTATATATTGACAGCTCAATTTTGACAAGATCTGTTGTACTCTTCACATGTTACGGACACTGTATGCATTGTTTCATTATCAAGAAGAACGACCACTACTTTATCGAGTGATTGAAATATACGAACGACGTTCATCCTGGTCACGTAACAATACGCCCAAAACGCCCTAATAAGGTCCAGCACACACATGTACGCTTATGCTGTTCG